>CAJVPU010000381.1:0-18216 GCA_910591775.1 Dentiscutata heterogama | reverse complement strand
ATGGTTTATATCTTTAAGAGCTCATAGGATTTTACTAAGCTTAATAGTATCTTGTAGCAATGTAGATTGTTCTTTGTATGACTTTTTCTTTTTGCTTGTAACTGTATTAGGAATTCTTTTAAAGAGTATATTTTTGTTTGCTACTTGAGTTATTCCTTTGGCTATTACATCTTAACAATTATCTATTTTGTTGACAGACTCTAAGTTAGTGTTGTTTTTTAGATTTAACATTTTTTGTATGCTTTTCTTGCTTTTAAGATAATTATATAGGTTTTGTTTGTAGTTTTCCCAATTACTTTCAGAGGCTTTGTCATATATAAAAACTTTTTGTAGATATTTTTTTCTTTTTGTTTAAGCTGCTTGAGTAAAGTGCAACAGATTTTCTAGTGTAAGTTTGGCAAAAATTAGGCTATGGTCGCTATTTGTAACAAAAACTGCTTCATATATTTCAGCTTTTTGTATAGCAATGGATAGATTTTCTGATATCTATATTTGATCAATTCTTGTTCTTTGTTTACTATTTGACTATGTGAATACTTTGGTATATAGGTTTAGGATTAATGAAAATCCTAATTTTTTAACCATTTATATAATAGTAGTTTTCTTTTGTTTGCTATTGAACTATCACTCATTTAGTCTAATTCTAAATCTACTATATAGTTAAAGTTCCCTATTATTATAAACTATAAGACAATCTTTCTTTTTATGAATCTTTGTATGACTTATTGTTGTATCTTCTTCTCTTGCTCTTTGTTATATATGTTATTAAAATTGTTATCTCTAGTTGCTTAAAGAAGAGTATTATTTTTATATATTATATATTCATCTATATATATGACTTTTGCAGCATGTTCTGCTCAGTTCTTTCTTATTAATAACCCTACTCCTAAACCTTTTTTTTGTCTTTATTTGTATCTGACCAGAAACTTATAAACTGATTTTCTGAAACTTCTTTGACCAGATACTGTCTTTCTTTATTTGTTATGTTTGACTCTGCTATTTCTATTATACTAATGTCTTCTTCTTTTGCTCATTCTAACAGCCCTGTTAATTTAATATGTCTTTTACTTTTAATTCTATTAATATTATGACATGCTATTTTAAAATTAAATATATTGTTTATTTTTTTTATTTCTTTGTACAAGCTAATAAGCTTGCTCCTACTCTTGATAATACCTGTGCCAACTTTTAAGAGAAATTTGGAAGATTTTTTCTGATATTAGGAGGAACTGTTGGTCTGCCTTCTATATAATATGTCTAGTCTTTCTAATATTTTTTAAAGCAATAAGGTTTGATTAACATTTTCTATATCTCTTTTTAATTCTTTAAGTTTTTCTCTTTTTTTTCCTCTAGTTTTATTCTGTTCGCACTAGTTGCATATTTATTACTAATGTTTCTTAAGGGTTTTTTAGTTCTAATTTGAGGTCTGAGATTGCCATTGCTTCTATTAACTTTTTTTTGTTTACTAGAATTTATACTAGAACTTAGATTTTGAGTACTTTGTTTAACATATATATATTTTGCTAATTTTCTTCTACTCTGCATTTCTGTTTTATTTAGTACTCTTTTTCCTTTGTATAAGCTTCTGACTTCTCTTTTATATACAAATAGGTTGCTAAAGAAGTCTTTTTTTTTATGTTTTCTATACTTGAATGCTATATAAGCTTGATATTAAAGTAGTAAATGCTGCAGTTTTGGGTGATTTTCTTTTGATTTAAAATACAAATAAGCTTTTTTTCTTTGATTTTTATTGTTATTGCTCAGAATATAGACTGCTTGAACTTTGTACTTTTTAAGTTGATATAAAAAAAGGCTATTATATATTGTTGTTAGTATATTAGAGATCACACTTTTGAATTTCTTTCTTTCTTCTAATTCTGTGATATTGAATTTGCAAGATGTGATTCGATATATTTTGCTTTGTTCTAAATAAAGTGACCAATTTTCTTTCAATAACTTTTTTTATTGATCAGAGTTTGGCAAAATCTTAATATATATAGCTTTGATTCTGAAGTTTTGTTGCTATGCCTCTATAATTGCTATACCAAAAAACTAAGATATGATTTGATTAACCCTGCACTTGTCTTTTTGGAAAAGTTCTATAAAGTGAAGAAGTATACTAAGTTGTAAATTTGCTTTTAAGAGTAAATTTTACTTTCTGAAGCCTATACTAAATTGTATATATCTTTATGTTTTTTAAGTTTTTTGTTATCTTTTGGTGTTGCAGTTTTTGAGGTATCTTGAGGTTTTTCCTCTATTTCTTTAGCCAAACCATAGTTTAATATACCACTCTCTCTTTAAATTAATATATTTTTTATTATTTCTGAATTGTTTCAGTAGTATATGTGATTACTTTATATTTAGTAAGATTTTGTTTGTAAGAGTTATTTTGTATTTCTATTTCAATATTGTTGGTAATATTATTAGTTATAGCAGTTGGTGCTGTTGGTATAGTTTCTATAAAAACTAGCTCTTTTTTAGCTTTGCTTTGACTATTCTTAATTTGTACTAAGTTTGAACTTGTAGTCTCAAGTGTTGTATCTTCTTTATCAATTTCTATATTATTACTATACTCTTTAGATATTTCCACATATTGTAGAATTGGTGTATCTATAAAGCTAGCTCTAGGTTTAATCTATATATTGCTTTTTTGAACATGTTTATTATCTATCTTATCTAAGTACATTCTTGCATAATCAGGATAGTTTAACAAAATTTTTTTTTTCTCTGTTATTGTTTGATTTTTTGCTTTCTTGTGTTGAGCAAAGTCATAGTATTGTAAGATGTTATATATAATAGCAACAAGATAAGTTTTATTAGTTCCTAGATACTTGGCTATATTTTTATCCTCTTCTCAAATAAATGTATTTTGTCTTTCTTGTAATGCTATTTTTTCCTCTTGTGATTTATTAAAAAAGTTTTTAAAATCGATAAGTTCTAGCATTTTACATGTCATGTTGGTTTGGTTATGTTTAATACATTTTTGTTTGTTGTTATTTGTTTTTTAATACACGTTTGTTTGTTGTTATTTGTTTGTTTATATGTGTCTTTGTTGTTGTATTGTTTGTTTGTTTAATAGTATTAAATTTGTTTGTTTATTCACCTAATTTGACTAGATTTGTTTGTTTTGCTAATTTGTGTTCTGTAGAAAAAGATCAAAGCAAATCCTCAACTTTACAAGTTTTTGGCAAAATCTTGTTGAAAATTTACATTTTTCCAAAAAGATAGGTCTTATGGCTATGAGATAAAAAGTTGTTTTAAGAAACTAAAGTTATTTTCTTCTATTCTACCTTTGAGCTTAATACTAGACTAGTTGTTGACTTAGTATGGTTTTGTTATAAACCTAATTTTTTTTTAGCTTTAGTTTTGGTTTTAAGGATCAGCAGAAAGAAATTAAATTATTATATATTGTATTATACTATATACTATATTCCAAATCCAACTATTATAATATAATCAAATCTAACTATTATATTATATTCTAATCTAACTATTGTGCTATACCTAAATCTAACTATCATGCTATATCCTGAATTTAACTACATGCTATATTCTAAATCTAACTATTGTGCTATACTCCAAATCTAGCTATTATACTATATCTCTATTATGCTATGTCTTGATCTAATTATTGTTGCTATGTTTAAATCTAACTATTATGCTATAATTAAATTTAACTATGGTATTATGTTTGAATCTACATTGTACTATATCTAAATTTAACCATAATACTATATCTAAATTTAACTATTATGCTATATATATTCAAATCTAACTATCTTGCTATATTTAAATCTAACTATTATACTATACAGTATACTATATTTTAAATCTAACTATATATTATAATATAACCAAATCTAACTATTATACTATATTCAAATCTAACTATTGTGTTACACTTGAATCTAACTATCATACTATATCTCAAATTTAACTACATGCTATTTTTTAAATCTAACTATTGTGCTATGCCCTGAATTTAGCTATTATACTACATCTCTATCATGCTATATCCTAATCTAATTATTGTTGCTATATTTAAATCTAACTATTATACTGTATTTAAATCTAACTATAGTATTATATTCGAATCTATATTGTGCTATATCTAATTTAACTATAATACTATACCTGAATTTAACTATTATGCTATATATATATATCCAAATCTAACTATCTTATTATATTTTAATCTAGCTATTATATTATATACTACATCTCGAATCTAATTATTATAATATACCCAAATCTAACTATTGTACTATATTCAAATTTAATTATTGTGCTACATCTAAATCTAATTATCATGCTATGTCCCAAATTTAATTACATGCTATATTCTGAATCTAACTATCATAATATGCCTCGAATTTAGCTATTATACTACATCTCTATCATGCTATGTTCTAATCTAATTATTGTTATTATGCTTAAATCTAACTATTATGCTGTACCTGAATCTAACTATAGTATTATGTTTGAATTTACATTGTGCTATATCTGAATTTAACTATAATATTATACCTAAATTTAACTATCATGCTATATCCAAATCTAACTATCGTATTATATTTGAATCTAATTATTATACTATATATTATATTCCAAATCTAACTATTGTACTATGTTTATATACTATTATACTATATCTGTCTAATTTTAATGCTATATTTCATTCTAACTATTATACTACCTATTATAATTATTATACTATATTCTATTCTAACTATTGTGCTATATCTTATTTTGACTATTATGTTATGCCTATTCTAACTATCATATTTTCTATATTTGTTCTTATTATTCTATTATATTAATTTTTTCTATTGCATTATATTTGTCTTTACTATTATGCTATTGTGCAAAAAAAAAATAAATAATAAGTTATTTAAATTTTTTATACAGTATTTTATAAAATCTATTTAATAAATTAATAAAATGTCAAAAAAAAAATACTTATTATTAGTTCTTCCTCAAATAACCTATGCTATTAAGGTTTATAATTTTTAATGCATAGTTTTTTTTTTAAAAAAATGGACTTTATGAACTTGGTTACAATTATCAACATAGTATTAAAATTAAAAAAATTGAAAAGAAGATTAAGTTGTCATGTATATTTTATAATTATAATATCATAATCATATTAATCTTACTTTAATAGTATTAAAGTGGCTAAATTTTTTCTTTTTGCTCTAATACTGATAAGATTTAAGCTTACTCAGTCTGGCATATCACTTTTTCTAAAAAAACTTTACTAAAATTAGCTAATAAAACTTAAATTTTTTTCGAATTTGAAGCTTATTACTTTATTAGTTATCTAAATTCACTTAAATTTGCTCTCTAAATAAAATCTTTAGTAATAATAATCTATACTGATCTTTTTTCACTAAAGACATACAAAGAAGTAAAAAATACTTTAAGATGTTTTTAAAAAAAATTTATTGTATAAAACCACAAGTTGCTAATTAACGATATGGTTTTTTATAGTAAGGGTTACTTTGAAAATTTTTATTTATATTGTGTAACTTAGTAATCTTTAAACCAATAAAATCGAATGTTTGCCATACTTGATACCATATGATATTAGTTACACAACATTGATTTACAATCTATTTTATATAAATTTAGAAATAGTTATACTCAGTATGATTAAAAATCCATCTTATTGGTTATCGATCCTTGAATTTTTATTGGCTAATTAGGGTAAACGTCTATATGAAAATACAATCGGTTATAAGAAAACTAACCAACGAATCTGATTATACCAGTTTAAATTTACCAGAAGCAAGTAACGTTAGAGAACTAAATTTCTTTAAAATTTTGCTAGCTATTAATTATGAAAATTTATTACTTTCAAATAGGAAGTAACAAATTTGTATAATAAACTATTAACAAAATTATACAGAAATTTAGTTCTTCGACATTACTTGTTTCTGGTAAATTTAATCTGGTATAATCAGATTCATTGGCGAGTTTTCTTATAACTAATTGTATTTTTATATAGACGTTTACCCTAATTAGCCAATAAAAATTCAAGGATCGACAACCAATCAGATGGATTTTTAATCATACTGTTACACTTTACTTTTAAATAAACTAGCTTAAACTATGCACCTAAACTAATCTTAGCCTAGGGCTAGTACATATCTGCAATAGCATAATATGCATATAAATTCTTTATTGTATAGCATATACGATTGCAAATTTCGCACACTAAAAAAAACTTTAACAAATAGGCCAATATGTATCTCTATATAGAGAAGAGAACCCTGTATCCTAAAACTTTTTGATAGTAATACAGATTATTTGACAATGCAATTATTTAACAAACAGCTTATTAGACAATTAATTATATTATTTTTGAGGTGGAAGGTTTATTTTTAACACTATACAACAATGCCAAACAGTGTATTTTAGTATGCTCAGGCTAATAATTAGATGATAATCTAATGGGTTTCAAGATAATCTAATAGATTTGATGTATATTCGTTAAATTCTTCTTGCATAATAGTGCAGAATAAACCCTTAATAAATCAAAACAATAACCCTAATAATTTATAGCTCCCAATGTTCAAAAAGTTATTGCCGCCAAGGGCTCCTGTCAAATCCATAAGGTTGCCCATGGTAACTCGCATGATTATATTTCTGTTGCACCAACGATTTCAGCTGCCGGTAGCTATATCCCTCCGTTAATAATATACAAGGGTGTTCGTGCAATTCCTGGCTTGCTAAATGGTGCACCACCTAGTACAGTTATAGGGTTTACCAATTCAGAATATATGCATGAGTAACTCTTCCAGATGTATATTGAACACTTTATAAGTTCGATTCCTCCTCGTCGTCCAGTTCTTTTAATGCTAGATGGCCACAAAAGCCATGTTAATTATACAAGTGTTAATTTTTGTCATGAGAATGGAATTTTGCTATATGCACTTCCACCTTATACGACGCATATTCTACAGCCATCCGAACTTTCTTTTGCTAAGCTTAAAACCGAGTATAGCAATGGCTGCAACCAACTTCACCAAGAAACTACTAAACTAGTAACAAAGTTCACATTTGCTA
This sequence comes from Dentiscutata heterogama, assembly GCA_910591775.1. Lineage (NCBI taxonomy): Eukaryota > Fungi > Glomeromycota > Glomeromycetes > Diversisporales > Gigasporaceae > Dentiscutata > Dentiscutata heterogama. Next base: position 11,148 of record CAJVPU010000381.1, on the reverse strand, counting down.
AAATTTTTGGATCAGCATATATTAAAACCTACACTCCTTCAATAATAACCAATGCCTTTAGAGCTACAGGGATTTGGCCTTTTAATCCTAATGCCATTAGCCCTGATCATCTTGATCTCTCCTTATCTACCGAACGAATTGATTTTTTATCTTCATCTTCTCAACAAAATTATTGTTCTTCTATACCGTCTTCTTCATCTTCTATACCATCTTCTTCATCTTCTATACCGTCTTCTTCATCTTCTATACCATCTTCTTCATCTTCTATATCATCTTCTTCATTTTCTATTTCATCTTCTTCGTCTTTTATACCATCTTCTTTGTCTTTTATATCATCTTCTATATTGTCTTCTTCACCTTCTATATCATCATCTTCTATCCCTTCTTCTTCTTTTCAACAAAATCACTATTCTTCTGTGCTATCTTCAAGCCAAGCTAATATTACTAGGGAAAACGAACTATTAGCAGAAATCTATACTTTAAAGAGAGAAAATAAGTTATTAAAGGAGGAACTTGAGACATTAAAAAGTCCTGGTACCTGCTCACTAAAATTAGTCCTCAAGTATCCTACTTCTTGAGTGCCGGTGCAAGGCAATGAAAAAGAGTCTAATCAGTCAAAAAAAAGAAAGACCTTACCGTTTGCCCGGCTTCTTACTAATGAAGAATCCCTGAGTGCTTTGAAAGAAATAGATAAGTTAGCAAAGAACAAGGCAGAAGAAACAAAAAAAAGAAAAGAGGAAGCAGCTCAGAAACGAGCTATTCGTGAAGCAGAGAAAGCACAAAAAAAAGCTAAAAGAGAGCAAAAAAAAAGAACGGTTACGAAAAATTAAATAAGGATTATGTTACTTATTTGAAATTGTTAATCTTTACTATATCCAGTAATTTAATAATTTCCGACGTGCGTCATAATACCCCCCACCCTAAAAAACATAGCAGTTTTAAAATAGATTTAAAATTTCAAATTTCGAAGGTTTTTTATTTTTAATTCGATTTTTTTTTTAGAATAAATCTACACGTCGCTACTAGCGATGTGCTTATACGTCGCATATATATAGATTATAATTTGTCTAAAATAAATCACGTTTTTTGTTTAGTTAGGGTTAAGGTGAGGTGAGAGTAGTGTACGGGCTAGGGTTAGGGTTAGAGGAGCTTTATAGTAAAATTTCGTGAGAAGCTTTTTTTGTTAGAGCGCAGAGGATACACTAGCGATGTGCTTATACGTCGCATATATATAGATTATAATTTGTCTAAAATAAATCACGTTTTTTGTTTAGTTAGGGTTAAGGTGAGGTGAGAGTAGTGTACGGGCTAGGGTTAGGGTTAGAGGAGCTTTATAGTAAAATTTCGTGAGAAGCTTTTTTTGTTAGAGCGCAGAGGATACTTTCATATGTAAAATTTTGAATTATAAATGATGAACGTTGTTTTGAATCTATTCTGTTTGTTACGTTACATTTAATTTTGAAATTTGATTGGTCATTCATTAAAGTGCGATGTATAAGCACATCGCAGGGTAGCAACGCCTAATTAAATAGTAAATCGTTTGTTATTTTATTTCGTTAAATTTTGTGAATAAATATGCCTTTTCTAAAAAATTTCATATGTGCAAACCTTAAGTGCGTCATAATACCCCCCCTCCCTTAAGTTTCGATCTCAAAAAGTCTATAATGTACTGTCTAATAATAAAAATTAAAATTTAGTAAAATTATTATAATAAATAAAGAGTAAAGCGTCATTGACACGCTATTAATTTCCTATAACTAGAGATTAAAATTGGTAATCTTATAAGAATCAGAGTACCTAGACCTAAACAGTAACAATAATTAGATTCTTTAAAAAGAAAAAGATACGTATAGAAATTCAAATTTTTAAATAATAGATATATATATATACATTATGAATAAAAAAGTCATATATTATTGCTTAATTGCATCTTTAATTTTCTTTATGGTAAGACTGGCTCTAGTTATTAGATATTCACCTATCTATTCACCTACAACAAAAACCACTACACCTCACTCAACAGTTTCTTCTTCTCAAACCCGTAAAGTTACTCTGCAACCGACGACTTCCAGCCCTAACCTTCCTCTGCGAATCCCTCTAGTTCTAACTTCTCACCTATCCTTTCACCTACTTCTTTCACACCTATTCACCACAACACATCATTTTACAGTTACTCCAATACTATCTAGCCCTAGCTCTAAACTCATCCCTAGCCCTGAAACACCTGCTGCTGCTTCACCTGCTCCTCTACCCGCTGCTCCATCTGCTGCTACATCCATCGAAACCACAACATCGTGTTCTACACAAACTGTACCAGCTGCTCCAGCTGCCCCACCATCTGCTGCACCAGCTGCTCCTGCACCAGTTGCTCCTGCACCAGCTGCTGTTGCACCGACTGCCGCTGCACCGGCTGCTATACTACTACTACACCCGTCGAAACCACACCATCTTATTCCGCACCACCTGCTACTACTACTACACCCGTCGAAACCACAACATCTTATTCCGCACTACCTACACCATCCGTTGATCCCACCGAATATCTTAATGCAGGAAGAACTTTGTTTATTATTTCATCTATTTTTACAGGATTTTCCTTTATTTGTTCTGTTATTTGTATTTTTATTCTTCGCCGTATTTACATATCAAGTCGAATAAGTACAAGTACAATTCGAAATAACCCACTTGAAGATTAAAAACATGTGAACATAATAGGAACTAACACAACAAGACAAAGAATTTGTAAAAGAAGGCAAAAAGGAACAATGACTAAAAAACTGACATATCTAAAATATATAATTCTAAACTCTTACAACCTGAAACAAAAGATAAGGTTACAAATTCGATAATTCAATTAGTCTAACCATTTTAGACTGTGGTTTCAAATTTGCGAAATTGTCAGACATTTTATTTAGAAAATACAATTTTTAAAAAGTTTGGGCTGGTTAGTTTTTGATTCAGTTTCTTCAATTGTCAAGGAAACACGATTTCCTTTAACCCCTGGAGCCGTGTTAATCTTAACGCTAATGAGAATCCGAGTATAACCGATTAACCCAATTATAGTGTGATCGGTTACAAATCTTAACAGATTGTATGATGATGATCCGGTTAAAACCGGTAGGTTAGGACCGGCTACAGAATATACTACTAAATGAAGCACCATACATATCGATATTTAATCAGAGTTATCAAATCTTTTTCTCTTTAGTATTCTAGTCATAATGTCTGACTTAAAAAGTGAACAAAACGCAGATAACTCTTTTAATTTTAATGGTTCGAACGGCCAAGAATTTCTTAGCAGACCTGAACCTTCTGATGTAGGTTCAAATCCAGAAGAATCTCAACAATCAAGTGGGGGTCCTATAAGAAGAAAAAATAATGCAAAATCTCCAATGGACGAGTTCTTTGAACGAACAAAAGAATCTCAAACTTGTAAAATATGTAAAAAAATGTATGCTGGAATTGGTGAAACTTCAACTGGTACTTTAAAAACTCACTTACGAAGGAATCATCAATCCGAATTTGAACGAGGTGCTCAACAGACTGATTTTGAACGAAAAACTCGAACGACTTTAAATTTTCGGAAAGTAACTCCGTATACCCGACAAGATAATTTTGAACGAAGTAGATCTTTGATTAATTGGATAGTATCAACAATGCAACCTTTTTCTGTGATAGAGGAAGAGTCGTTTATCGAAATGATAAAAAAACTTGATCCACATTATCATTTACCAAGAGGACAGTATATAAAATCTCATGTTGTTAAAAGGTTTCAAAACCGTCGTGAAAGATTACATAATGATTTAGGAAATATTAAAAGTAGGATATCTTTGACTGGTGATGTGTGGACTTTAGATAGCAATCAGAGCGCATATTTTAGTGTCACTATTCATTACATTGATGATGATTGGACATTTAAACGCTTCTTATTAGATATAATTCCACTTCGTGACTCTCAATCAGAGGCAAATATTGTTCAATCTTTATCTAATTTGTTAACTGAATTGGATCTTTCTCCAAAAATACTAGCATTGACAACAAATAATTCACCGTCCACCATTGTTTTCGATCATGAAATGGAATTGGAAACGAATAAAGAATTTAATAATCTTGGTTTTTCACATTATCGTTGTGGTGCCCACGTTCTCAATGTTGCTGTACAGTATGGACTTCAAGCTCATAATAATTCAATTGAAAAAGTTCGAAAATTTATTAACAAAGTCAGAAATTCTAATCTATTGATCGAAGATTTGCGTCGTATATTCGAGGATCAAAAAATACCGTTTTTGGTTCCACAAATCGACAATGAAACTCAATGGAGATCAACGTATTTGATGATTGAAAAGGTAAAACAAATGCAAATACAAACGAATATGCTTTTCTTACAACATCAAGGTGAATTTATCGATTCGTACCCTGATGATAATGATTGGTCAAATATAAATGTAAGTAACTTTTATTTATAACATTATATAACATTATATAACGTGATAATGTTTATTAGTATTTTTATTTTAATATACAGAATTAATGAACTTTATTTTTATTTTTATTTTTATTTAAATTTATTCAGGAATTGCTTACTGTCTTATCCCCATTTTATTCGGCTGCTTTAACACTTTCTTCATCTGTATACCCAACAATGGGTGATTTTCAACTTACTCTTTGGATTTTAAGACAACATTTACAGCATGAAATATCAGTTAATGCTACTCGAAACACTGTGGCTGATTCTATACTTCGTATTTTGGATCAATATTGGTCAATTATCGATGATACTTCAAAAATTGCATCCGTGTTGGATCCGCGTACAAAGTGCACAATTTTTCAACAAGGATCAGAAACTGAAAATGTGATAAATTCTATTCGGGCTATGATGGCTTCTTACACGCCTACATCTTTAGATATTCCTGAAAGCTCTGACTCTGTTATACCACCCACATCAGATCCAACACTCTTATCATCGTATCATTCTCCAACATTTAATAGAATTGATGCTCGAGCACATCTTAGATCTCTTACAAATCAATTCCTTCCAGTTACACAACCTATCACAAGCAACGAGTTAGAACAATATCTTTCTTTGCCTGGTGGTGAGGATTGTGAACCCTTGATATGGTGGAAAGCCCACAAAAAAAAGTTTCCGGTTCTTGCCGCGATGGCACAAGATTATCTTACAATTCAAGCATCGAGCGTTTCTTGCGAACATGCTTTTTCCATTTCCAGTTCAACTATTTACAAATCACGAGGTAAGCTAAATCCAGAAATTGCCCGACCACTTTTGTGCTTACATAGCTGGATAATTGAAAAGGTTGGTGAAAATGGGGGTATGGATGATCAAGCGAGTAGTGATGATGATAGTAATTTAAAGGTTGAAATGAAGACAGATAACATTGGCGAAAAATAAGGGTTATATTTGAACTGTTTTTTCTAATAATATAGCTTTTTTTTTTCTTTCTTTCTTTCTTTAATTCGTTGATTCGAATACTTTTTTTTTTTTTTTTTTTTTTTAAATTAAAAACTGAATATTTTTTGGCAAATGGGTTTTAAAAGTCGATCGATGTTTTTCTAACGCATGGTGAATTTGTTCATTTATTTTAAAATGAAAGAGCTAGTTGTATTAAATTGTTAAAACTTTTTATTATTCGTTTAATATAAACGCATATAAACTTACTACTGATCTACCTACGCAAAAAAACAGTTTTAGGGGTTATATAACTGATAAGGTTTAAAGTTGTAGATTACGTCTTTATCATGATTATTGAATGCTTATTGAGCACAATCATCTATGAAAACAAATTAAATATATGGGTTATGCCAAATTAAAACCCGTAAGTGCAAATTTAAATTTAAACGCTGTACCGGAGTTAATCGTACTAGCCGTTTTTGTGAACACAAAATATAGTATGTGCGAATACTTTAAAATACTAAAAATATTACCAAATAACTAATATCGAAACGAATAAAACACTAGCCGTTAAAGTCCGGTTACAATACACTTGCAAAAATTTCCAAGAATGAGTAAAATCTTTAATAAATTTGAAAACTTGATTTTATGAATTGAAAAATGAGGCTGTATGCAGGAATTCACGAGAAATTAAACTAATAGCATTAAAATTCAAAGTCCATTATTAAAATTGAATGGCAAACATCATAAGTAATGTATATGCAATATCTACCGTATTAAAACTAAGCTAATTAATTAGTAAGTGTATTTAAAAAAATCAAAACCATGCTGTGTGAATGTACTAATCAGACGAGTCATAAGAATCTTCAAGAGTATCATTTTCTTCAGATGATTCAAACGAAATTGATTTTTCAGATGATGTCGATTCTTCAAGTGAAGTTGATTTTTCAGATGATGTCGATTCTTCAAGTGAAGTTGATTTTTCAGATGATGTCGATTCTTCAAGTGAAGTTGATTTTTCAGATGACGAGTCTTCAGATAATGCCACTTCTTCAGTTAATGCCGATTCTTCAGACAATGTTGATTCTTCAGATAATGTTGATTTAGATGATTCGTCTTCATCAGATGACAATTGTTCTTCGTCGGGTGAATCGGTATCAAGATCGTCGGATGAATCGGTATCAAGATCATCTGATGAATCTGTTTCATCTGTTGAAATAATGTGTTCTTCCTCAGATGTATCATCAAAATAATCTCGTGCCAATTCTTCAGATGAGTCGGTATCTTCCTCTTCTTCTGAATCTAAAGTTGAAATATCTTCTTCAATATAGGTTTCATTTTCGTCTTCAGATGAATCGGATGAATCAGATGAATCAGATACAACAATTTCAACACCTTCATATAACGCACAATTTCTTAAATGTTCTCCTTTTAGCCAATCTCCTAAGCACCTTTAGCAATAATATAATAATAGTTAATTTTTTTTTCAAGAAATTTGTCTAAAAAAAAAAACGTAAAAAATACTCACAACCAACAAAATTCCATAAGACAACTTTCAATTTTACATTTTACATGCTCACATCCATCAATTTTTTGAATATGAATTCCACAATTTGGGCAAGGTTTAGTATTTTTTTCCAGATAAGTTCGGGATTCTATATCAACCTTACCAATTTTAGCATCATATTCTTGACAAGTTAGACCTTCATGCCAAGGCGAATTATGTGTGTAGCAAGTTGCTCTTCCACATCTTTCACAAATCATTTTAGGTGCCTCATCTTTTTTATGAATGAAGTATATAAATATATTAATGTTTAAATGTTTAAAAGAATAATCTCGGATGTATTTAATAAACTACATGCCTCCTCCAATGTGAATTTGTCCAGAGCCACATTCAGATCTGCCTTGACACCAACGAAAACCAGGTTCTGATTGAAGAGCAAGTTTTAAACAAACATCATCAAATCTACAAGATAAATTAAGGATACTAGGGTAATTTTCTGAAAATTTAACAATAATAAAAATAATAAAAATAACAAATTACTTGAGAAAAAGTTCATTAGAAACAACACGTTTAACATCCTGATATTCCATTGTACTATCACATTCATCAACGAGGCATTTGATCAATATATTTTTTTTGCTTAATTGATTGTTCACATATTTATTAATACAATCTTGACAAGTTGATGGTTCATGAGTACATTGAATTGTCATATTCAATATATTGTCTTTTTGATCACAACAAATAACACATTCGAGATTTTTACAAGTTTTTGTCATTTTTGATAGTTAAAGGATATGTATCGTTAAGAACCTTTTTAGTGCTTACGTAACCTACGTAACAAATTATTTTTTCAGTTGAGATCCTTTGCCTAATCTCTATTAAAAAGATTAAGTATTCTTAATTGTAATTTGTCCAGTATAAAGGAAGGAGGGAAAGAATTCGGTGATTTTAAGATCTGCGATCGAAACCACGCACTGCACATCAACAGATACAGATCATATTTATGTTTCTGCAGTAATTGTTTACAGAAATTCCACGGTCAGCGCAAATTCACGTGGCATTACCAAAAAAATCTATATTAATATCAAAAAGTTACTGCTTTAGTATAAAATTATCTTTCTATACTGAACCTTTATATGCCGAACTCAGAACTCAGATAGTAAATAATTAACTAAATTTATGTAATTCTTGTGAATAAGTATTCTGCGTTTCCTACATCTGTGAATAAGTATTCTGCGTTTCCTACATCTGTAAAGTTGATTAGACTCTAGATTCCATCAAATTGACGAACATTGTAATAATAAATTTAACCCTATTAGAATACTAATAAACACACCAAATATTATTAATCCTGATAAAATATCCGGTTTTCTTAAAAATAAAATAAAAATAAAATACTGCACTTATCATGTTTATTTATAAGACGGTTAGTACTCTAATATAAAATGATATATTTCCAAAAGCTTTGTATTCGCACTAAATTTTTAAAGGTAATAGAAGACCGATTAGTGAGTAAAAAAACATTTGGTAATTTTTTATAACTACTGTGTATTATGTGAATATATCTAATACAGTACTCAGAATTGGCAATTTTACTAAGCCTCAATAGATAAGTATATATCTATTGAACTCTATGGAGCCTATTGCCAACTTTGCTAATATCTATTTGTAGTCTAGTTTTAAATCTGTTATAACTAATACTACGTAGTATTTAACATTTTTAATTACAATTAAAATTATTATTTAAACTAGTTTAATTTACCAATATCAATCAGATATAGTTTAATTTTTAAATTAGGTCATTTAGATAATTTAGTTTAGTAATAATTTAATTATACAAAATAAAATAGATATTAATTACTATTAATAATTTACTATCTACTGTATATATACTGTATATAGTATATATTTAATATATTTTTAACTATTTTTATTTTAAATAATTTTATTATCAAATAACTATCTTATAATTTAATACTGTAATAAGCTAAAATTATAAAATTTAATTATAAATTACAAAATTGTCAAAATTTTACATTATTATAAATATTTAGCTATTACTGTATTAAACTAATTATTATTTGAAATAATTTTTTAGAACCTCGAAAAAAGTACCATAAATGGCCGGATACAAGACCCGGGTCTGTTACATTTCACCAATTTTTATCAGGTGTTCCAGGAATTATGAAAATAGCAGTAATAAAATTTTAAAATTTTCTAATGTGGGTGAGAAATAAATATACTCTTATATATTACTTTGATAATAAAATTAAATTATATATATATATATAGTATATATATATATATATTTATATATAAATATTTATAAAAAAAATAAACCACACTACGTACAGTAATTAAATTAGACAAATAAAAAAATCCAAGAATATAAAAGTTAATTTAGCAATAGGTTCCTATTTGCGTTAACAACTATCGCTATCTAAAACAGTGTTGTCACATTAATATTAGAAATTTTTGGCCGTTGGCTGATGTTACGAAATTGTGTTTGAGTTTTCTTTGTAATGTTTTTTTTTATTATTGTATTAGTATTCGTTACTATATTTGTTTATTGTATGATGTGGGAGATCTGGGTTTAGAACCACAGATCGTGGTTTGAGACCATAGATCTTGGTCTAGGACCACCGATATTGGTCTGAGACCCAAGATCTTGGCCCAGGACCATTTGATCTTGGTAGCTAAACTAATAAAGAACATAAGAATGAATTGACATCTTTTTGCTTCGATTAAATAACTGAATAAATAAATACATTCCTTAATAACCCTTTATCATTAATTCCGAATCCCCCTAATGAACATTCATCTCGCATAACCTATGTTTACAACCCTGAGCTCATGTTAGCCAAGTCTCTCCCACGGTTGTAACACTGGTTGGCCGGCCCTAAAAAATTGTTTGGCCGCAAAAATTGCCAACACTGATCTAAAACATATCTTTTATTCAGAAATATATACTTGAGAATGTATCATATTCCTTAGATTGTTATACATATAAATTTGGTTATATCTTTTTTAAAATACCTTTAATAATTATTTATAAACATCTTTGAAAATGTTAATTTCATATTTTTGGCTTAAATAGCCAACCAAAAGACGTCAGTATTACAGTAGATTAATTAATTCATTTGTTATCGTTATTACTAATTGGTTTTCATAACCCGGCCGGGTCAAAATTTAAAAATTTAAAAAATTTTATGCTTTATGTTTTACAGATGTTCATTAATTTTGGGACATCTAGTAAGAAATTGACCGAATGATTGTTTGGCCGATTCGATAAGTTTTTGATTTCGGTAATGAACTTTCTAATGACAGAGATAATGTATATCGATATCACTATTTTTGCGCTTCAGATTATACTAGATTCAGTTGTTACAAGTTGGATATTTAAGATTCAATAACAGACAAACTAGGCATTTTTAAAATGTTTACCATAGACGAATAAGTTAATGGTTTCTTAGATCAACGTTTCATACTGATTTGCTTTTTGGTCTATTAATTTATATTACAGTAAATAAATAAATGAAATTTTTACTATATGCGGTTTCGACAAATATTAATAAAAACTTGGTTGTTAGGAATTATAACTTAAGTTATATTTTCTTTAGTCCAGTCAATAAATTCTTGTTCATATTGAACTTGTTTTTTTATTACCGGTAGCGCTCTTTGTGTAATATATTTATTATGAAAGTTTATCTTATATTCAGAACCCTTTTTGTTTGTCAAATCTGTTATTTGGCAAGAACAATCTTCGTCATAAATTTTCGTACAGACATACATTCAAGCGAAAAATTAATTTTGGATGTGTTGACATTGTAGTATCGTTTAGTATCGTTCAGGATACAATCGCAAAAAATATATATCATTATCGCTATATTACAAATCACGCATCAAAAATTTTTCAAAAACTTATCGAATCGGCTAAATAATCATTCGGTCAATTTTTACCAGATGTCCCAAAAATAATGAGACATTTAGAAGGTCCAAGGTAGTACGTCACTCTTTACGTCATATAAAATTTATATATAATCATATTAAAGTCACGTCACATACGTCACGTCAAACGTCATAGTATATGTTCATTGACATATGGGCGAAAATTTCCAATTTCGTGATGATTTAATGTGAGTGATTAATCATTTATGTGATATGGCATGATTATTGAGAATAAAAGTGATGAATTGCTTATAGAGATGGGCAAGGTAATTACTTATTACGTAAA
>CAJVPU010000380.1:0-18217 GCA_910591775.1 Dentiscutata heterogama | reverse complement strand
TACACTAGCCACCATACCTGCAACCTAACTAGAAGATTACCTATTTAAGCTCTCTGATTATTTAACTAACGAGAGTATGACTAGCTATACATGCAACTTTTGGTTATCTATTTAAGTAGTCTGCCCTAGGTTCCACACTAGCTGCCGTACCTGCATCCAACTATGGAGGATACCCATTTAAATCCTCTGGCACTATTTCTGTAACACGCTTACCCTAATACTCTTAATAAGATTAACAATGCTATGTAAAGTACTAGATTTTTTTAATAAGTAATAAACTCTAAACTTGTTAGCAAATAGTATATAAGAACTATTTCTAAATAACAAGTACTATACTTGCAATAAATAATAAACTCTAAAGCTATTAGCTAATAGCATATGAGAACTACCTCTAAATAATAGCTACTATTTTATAGTCTCTTTTTTTGTATTTTATAAGCTTGTTTAAACATTTTTGGTTTTTTTTTAATAAATGTTTTTGAAGAATTTTTAATACAAATAAGCTTTTTTTTTTTTTTTTTTTGGTATTAAGATGACCTCTATAGCCAGGGCTTTTTATTAGATAATTAACAACGTTTACAATTATAATGAGGGTACAACTAGCCACACGTACAACTTTTGGTTGTCTATTTTAAGTAGTCTACCTGAGTTCTACACTAGCCACCATGCCTGCAATCTAACTAGGAGATTATCTATTTAAGCTCTCTGACTTTTTACAAGTGAGAGTACGACTAGCCATACCTGCAACTTTTGGTTGCCTATTTAAGTAGTCTGCCCGAGGTTCCACACTAGCTGCTATACCTGCAACCCAACTAGGGGATTACCTATTTAAACTCTCTGATCACAACACAAATAAGCTTTTTAATAATTAATCTTGTAATAAATCTTTAATTATTGCTATTTCAAGGTTTTTAAACCAGATTAACTTTCTTTTTGACTCTTTTTTTTTACAAATTTTCTTGATTTGGCTCTAGTTTTATATATGTTATCTATTTTTTTTAATTACTTGTTCTACTATAAACAGATTGAGTTTAGTTTTTCTGCAAAAAGTGAGTTTGTATTTAGGCTCTATGAAATTAAAGATTTTTGTTTTATTTTTTGCAATAAGTAGCTTCACTTCTAAAAAATCACTTTTAAATTTGAACATTATTTTTATTTTTTAATTACTCTTGCATTTAGATTATTTGTCATATTTAAGCTACTTGTTTATTTTTACTTAAACTTAGAATATATTTTATACTTTTATTATTTAGTTAAGGTTGCTTAATTCTAAGCCTTGTTACTTGCTCTAATATACCTATATTATTGACTCTTAAAGTAAAATTGCTTATATAGTAAGCTATAATTGATTTTTATAAAAGCTATATTTTTATTATATTTTTGTGATTTAATACTTTGCTTGAAGTATTTGCTATTAAACTACACTTTGATTTAATCATTTTGAGAAAATTACTATAAATTTTTTTATATATGTTTTTGTTTAATATAGTTGTCTATATTTTATATTTTATTTGAAATATTAGTATTTTGTTATTAATATAAACAATCTGGCTATTTGTTAATTTTTTTTTTAAAACTAGTTATTTTAGTTCTTTTGTTTTTTTTTTAATAATTTTAATTATATTAGCTTTGCTTATATATTGTAAGATTTCACTTCTTTATCTTTTATATTTTTAATTATTTCTTTTTTTTTTTTTTTTTGGTAATCCTGCCTTTATTTATTAAGGTATATATTTAATACTCTTTACAATTTGTAACCAATATCTAATTATTTCCTAACCAAACAAAGACTCACTCAATACAAGATATCCAGGTGTGATCTGCTATTACGATTGTTTATCTTTTCTAGGGTTCTCAAATACTCTAAAAACTTGGATTCCTAGAAAATAAGATTGGCTATCGTATTGCTATGTCCGAATCACCTATTTATCTTTTGGTTTGATTTAGAAGGACCAAACTGGTTTATTGTTCAAAGATATCTAATTTTAAATATTTTTTGCTACTCACTTCTTTATCTTTTCTTTATTTTCATTTTCTGGTACTTTTGTTTCTTCTTTATTGCATTTATTAGTTTCTTTTTTTTTTCTTTTTTTACTTGATGAAATCTTGCTTCAGCATATATTGACTTTGCTGTTGTGTTCTTTTGGTTCTTGGTTTTCTTGATTTGGCGACATCTTGCTCTTCTTTTTTTTTGATAGTGTAGCCCTTTTGTTCTCTTTTAATATGTTGTGTTTCTTCTCCCATTTATTTATATTTTTGTATCTGAATTTCTATATATATTCTTGAAACTTTTCTTTGAAACTGCTGATTAATATCTTTGGTAGTTCCTTTTTCTTTTTATGGCTTTGTAGAAGCTTCTTAACATTTTTCTTCTTTCTTTTTGTTAGAAGGCCTTTGATTAGTTCTTTTCTGAACTTTGTTTTTTCCAGAAATATTTTGCCAAAGATTTGCTTTTTGACCTCTTCTATCGTTAATCTTTGCTAATCTTTATCAGAGTGGGTTTTCTTTTGAATTTCTTCACATATCTCTTCTTCTAGCCTTCTTCAAATATCTTGGTAGATTGCACATGTTGCCAGATGATCTTGTATTTCTGATTCTTCTACACATGCTATACATGTATTGGTTTTGTATAACTTTGAGTACCTTCTGTTTAGCTTGTCTATTGTCAGTAGTATCTCATTTAGGCATTTTATCCTCAAAATCTAATCCCTATTTCTTTTAGTACTAGTACAATTACCTCCTTTAAATCTATTTATATCTTTCCATGTTTCTTTCCATTCTATTGATTCCTCTTTTTTTTCTTGTTCTAACCATGTTTGGTTACTTTTCAGATTGGCCCATTCTATATTTAAAAATACTAACACTATTTTGTCAATACTGTTTCTAACTGGGTTATCTATTTTTATATTTTTCCAACATGTTGTCACTTTATTTAACCTTTCCCAGATCTCCTGAAAATCAAGTTTTGGACCTTTTTCAGCTCCTTCTTTTGCTAGTTGGTCTGCAATTTCATTTTCTAGAATATTGCTATATCCTTTTATTTTTTTAATTTTAATATCTAGTTTTTTACTACTTTTAAGTTTTTGAAAATGCAAAAGTATATTTTTATTCTTAATCTTCATACTTTCTCTTAGCTTACTAAGATTTTTACTCTTTTTAATTGCCTAGATTGCTGCTGCACTATCTGTTAATATAGTGATTTTTGCCTTTTTTGAAACTACTACTAGAGCTGTTATTATAGCTCCTAGCTCTGCTCTTGTTGAAGAGAGCCAGTTTGATAATGAATATCAGAACTTAGCTAGTTGTCTTTTTCTTTTTTCTGTTTCTTTTAAAGCTATCCAACCTGCTTCCAGCTTAGCTTTGTTTTGGAATCTTTTAGGTTCAACCAAAAGCTATCTGTATAAAATATTATTTCTTCTTCATCACGTAGTAAGTTGGCTTTTTCTTTTAATTTTTCTTTTGCTTCATCTCCTTCAAAGCTATTCTCTATTAATTCTTCTTTTATTATTCAAATTTCTATATTTTCGTAGCAGCTTTCTTAAGCATTTTTCAAGGTTTCTTGTACACTATTTTTGTATATTAATGAGCTTTTTGGTATCTTGATTTCCCATGTGTTTTCATCTTCTAGAGTTACTTTTTCTAATATATTTTTTTGAATCACCTGTCTAGTATTTTTAAATTTTCTCCAAAAGTGACATATTTGCTAATCAGATTCTGCTATACAATCTCTACACTGTATTAGAATTGTTTTATCTTTTTCTAGATCTTGTTTTTCTTTTCAATGCTCAATTTCAAAAATGTTTTTGTTCTTCTTTTTTTTAACAATTCTTCCTATGTTTAGATTACCATTTTTACTCTCGAGAAGAATCTAATCTTTTATGCACCTATCTGAACTAATTTCTTGAAGATATGTTTTAATCTCTAGGCTCTCTGCAAAGTTTGTATGATATTCTTCTTTTATCAATCTTTGTTTATAGTTTTTTAGAACTCGCTTTTCAATATTTTTGAACCAATTTGGTTTTTTGCCTGCTGCTTAAACTCTCCTAATTCTTTTTATTTGCCCCCATTCTAATAGCTTGAATCTATAATTTGTTTGAGTATAAAGATATTTATCTTTTTTCCTTTGCAGAAGCTGTTTGCATTTTTTTTGTCAAGCAAATCTACCAAAACCAAATCTGTTCCTTTCTTCTCTAGAGTACATGTTTCTTCTAGTTCTGTAGCTTTTATACTTATTTCTATATTGCTTGCTTCTTTTAATATCTTATATGCCAGATTGTTCTTAATTTCTATTTTATTTAATCTTTCTTTATCTAAACCTAAAATACATTTTTTACTTTTGCAATCTAGTTGTGCTTGCTTTACTCTCATCCATGTTGCTTGCTCTAATTCATTATAACTGCTCAGGCGTACATTAAGTTTTGTCATATGGTATGCTACCTGGTTTTGCTATATCAACTTTAATCCAACTATATTTTTGTGTATCAGTACTGCATTTGAGGTCATGCTTGCCATATTGGCTTTGTTTTTTGTCAGCTTAAAGATAGGGCTTTGTAGTTTGTTATAAAAGGTACATGAAAAAATATAACATAATAACTTGTACTCTACTCTTGGTAATAATACCTTGTTGTTCATATATACCATGTGGCTAGTGAAACTTTTTTTTTCTTTAGAATATTAACTATCATATCTACCTCTTTTTAATCATGTTTATAATTGCTTTTTTTTCTTTTTTTGTTAAAAGCCAGATATCTAGAAACCTTGTACTCTTATTGTCTTTTTTTATCTGTATTTTTTCCTTTCCTTGATTCACTTCTATATAGTTTGTTTCATTCTTATTTTTGTTTAATACCACTAGCTCTGATTTTTTATTGTTAATTTCTATATCATTTATTTTATAAAATTGTTATGCTATTTTTAGAATACTTTCTAATTCCTTTTTGAAGCTAGCTATATATGTGGTATCATCTGCATAAGCAAGTACCTTGAACTTTATGCTTATGCTTTCCAATTGGTTTAGTCTTATATCTGTTGGCTATTCTATTTGCATTTTGTAACCTGCCTCTTTGCAGCTTTGTATTGCTACTAACAGAGGATTATAGAATATTCTCCAGACTAAAGGAGATATCACCTTGCCTTGGTCTATACCATCTTGAGCAGTGAAAGTCTCTGTCAGGCCATACTTTATAATTACTTGCATCTTCCTTTTCTCATAAAGGTTTATAATGAAGCTTCTAATTGTCTTTGAAAGTTTGATTCATTGTAAAGCTAGGTTTAATATTTTTAGGCTAACAGAGTCAAATGCTTTTTTTATGTCTTAAAAGAAAAGCCAAATTTCTTTCTGCTTTTTTTTTACATCTTCTAAAATACAGTTAATAAGATGAATTGGTGCTACTGTTCCTTCTTCTGGTAACTTCGCAAAATTATATTCTTTTAATATTTCTTTTGTTTTTAGCACTTTACTAAGTCTGTTATTCAAAATTCTTACTACTGTTTTTCTAAATGTTTCTTGTAGCAGAATTGGTCTAACATTATTTAGCTTATAGCCCCATTCTTCTCGTTTTGGTATAGGATAAAGCATCCCTATTTTCTACTTCTTGGAGATTTTGCCTTTTTTTATACATTCTGAAGCGAACTTGGTACAAAGAACTTTTATTTTTTTTCTATATTTTTGAGCAAAGGGTATGTGATCCCTAGTGCAAAGCTATTTTTGATTTGGCTTAAAGCTTGATCCCACTCTTCTATCGTAATTTCTTTCATAATCTCTTGATACTATTCTTCTTATATTTCATCTAGTGGTTCATACTCTTTTTTTTAAAACAGAAATAGACTATTTGCTTTTGACTCTTGTTTGCGGAACTGTTTCTGGAAGTAAGTTTTTACTGTTTTTAGAACTTCTTGTAGTTTATATACAAGTTCTTCTTTGTCATTCTCAAGCTCTACTAAGACTCTGTCTAGATATAGCTTATTGAATAGCCTTTCTAATAAACTATTTATCATTTTCTTTTAATCATTTACTATTATTGCATATCGTTTTTGAATCTGCTCTTGTATTATTTTTTCTTCTGCCTTATTCTTGCTAATTTGCCATGCTTTGTACAGAATCTTCTACCAGATTTTGAGTTTTTTTTTAGTTTTATTATTATTATTTTTTTTGTTTGTTATCATTTCTTCATTCTCTTGTTTACTTTTTTCTTCACTGATTATTAAATCTTCTTCTATATTAACCTTTTTATACTCTACTTCTAGATATGTTAACCAATTTTTTGCTAAAGTTTGAACTGCTAGAAATTTCTCTTTTCCTTTTTCATTTATATAGCTACAAGTTTTTTTGAGTTTGCAACACCAATTTTCTGTTATTCTAATCTCTTTTTTAATTTTTGCTAGCTCTCTGTCATAAAATTGTACTTCTAAAAGTGATGGTATAGTTTTCTTTTTAGGTAGTGCTGACCCTGCTGCTATTTGGATACACTTTAGAATCTTTTCCCAGGCTTTATCTAGGTTTGATAGATCTTGCTATGGTTCTTTTTTAGATTTCAGATCTCTATTATACTTTACTTTTTTACTCTTTTTTCTTAGTCTATTGTTAATCTCTTTTTTTAAAATATTCTTGTATTTTAACCAATCTTCTTCTGTAACTTTATCAAGGTCTACACTAATTTTCTTTTTGTCTAATTTTCTTAGTCTGGCTAGCAAGAATTTTTTTTCTTGGAGTCCTGTTTCTATCGTAACATATAGCAATTTGTAATTACTTGCTATTATTTGGTCTGCTTTATAGGCTTTATCTGTTAAAATATTTTTCTCCTAGCCTTTCAAAACCCAAATATAATCAATTTTTATCTCAGATCCTCTTCCTAACCATGTTGTTATATGTTTTTCTGAGTTTGCTATCTCAAAAGCATCTCTAAAGTTTTTCTTTCTTAGCAAAGTTAGTATTTGCTTCTTTTTATTGGACTTTGTTTTTAATGTTTCCTTTTCTTTATTAAAGTCCTTAATGTTTTCTTTATATTCTGTATTGAAGTCATCCATTACTATGTAGATGCTTTGTTTTCATTTAGATTGGCCCAATTCTTTATATAGGTACTCATAGATTTTATTTTGTATCTTTTTGTTATTTGGTACTACATATATTATGATTATATGTAATCTTAGTCTCTTAAAATCAAGCTTTAATTACAGTATATATGAGTTAATAGTTTCAATCTTCGAGACATGCTTTTTCCAGTTTTTCTTTATAATAATTCCTACACCTGAGCCTTTATGCTTGGATTTATTAGCTAAAACCTAATATCTTTTGTATCTATTATTTTTGCTTAATAAAAATTTTCCATCTCGTTTAGATATATTTGTTTCTCCTAGTCTCATAATGTTTATATCTTTTCTTTTCATAAAATCTAGCATCAGCTCTACTCTATTTTTATTTGTCTTAATCCTATTTATATTATGGAACCCAATATTTAATACTTCTAAACTCTCTCTATTATTGTCTGTATGATATAAGTTTGTTATTACTTGCTTCTTCATTAATATTACATTGTATTAGATTTGGTTGTTTAGGCCTCTCTTTTATTATAACTTTC
Organism: Dentiscutata heterogama; assembly: GCA_910591775.1. NCBI lineage: Eukaryota > Fungi > Glomeromycota > Glomeromycetes > Diversisporales > Gigasporaceae > Dentiscutata > Dentiscutata heterogama. The sequence continues at coordinate 10,640 of CAJVPU010000380.1, read as the reverse complement.
TGAGTATACTCCTTTTCTAGGATATCTTTCAACTCTTTTATCTGTAATTCAACTGGGGTGAAATTTAAAAGTGATTAGCAAGTAATTGCTTTATTGTTCTAAATTTTTTTTGCATTTCTGCTAGAATTTTTTCCATCTCATTTTCTTTGTTTAATTTTGCTTTTTTTCCTTTTTTCCAACCTAGTTCTTCTCTATTTGAACCTGTTACAACTGGATATCTTTATCATCTCTAACTAACTATAGTAAGGTTATCTACTCTATTAAGTGGTTTTCTTGTATTACTACGCAATCTAGAAGTACTATTTGCTCTACTATCTAATTTGCTTTCTTGTTCACTATCACTATTATATCTTTTTATGTTTTTTCCTTTAAGATTTTTTTTGTAATACTTCTTTTGCCAGATAAAGAAAATACTGTATCTATTTCTAGTTTTGTAAAATAAATTTAATCTATCATTATTTTCTTTGTTCCAGCTTATTGTATCAAACCTTTTATTTTTTTCTCATTCTAGTTTATTATCATAATATTTTAGAACTACTGTTTTTGCTTTTAGCAAATCTTCTAATGAAGTAAAATATATGTAAGCAATACTCATTTGTTTGGCATAGCTACTTTTTGGAATGCAGATCATTTTAGCTTTAAAGCTTGAGAGTTGTCGAAGAAGTAATGCTTCAGATACTCTGCGTGGTACTTTTTCTAATTTTAATCTAAATTTTTTTCTTAAATTAGTTCTTTTATATCGAAACTATCTTCTGTAATTCTATTGGTTTTCCCTTCTTTAAAAGGAATTGCTTACGTATTTTGTAGCTTTTGTTTTTGCTTCTTACTTTTGCATTTGATTTTGATATTTGCTGCTCTAGATTTATTTTGATTTCGCTATTTTAACACCTCTGTTTTGCTATAATATTTCAGATATTTTACAACTCTTGGGATATTTGTTGAGATTGGAAGGTTCCAAATAGTCAAATAAAGATTCAGATCTTTAATTCTCTTTGCTAAGCCTACTTTGGTTATTATTTTTAAGTTAGTTTGTATTGTGATATTTTCTAGAGCCCATATAGAGCTGTATATATCTTTTATTTCAGTATTTGTCTTCTTTGTTTTATTATTATACAGATCCTTTATTTTTCCTTGTTTCTTTGTTAACAAAACCCAGTCTTGAACTACCTGTATACTATAGTCTATTTGTCCATATTCGGTATATAATAATATTGCCTTTTCTTTAGCATTTGTCGATTCATCTTCTTTTAGTATAGCTACTTTACTTTCATTGAGATTCATTTCTGCTAGTCTAATCCTAACAGATTCTTCTTTCTTTTTAATAATACTGTTCTCCATAATATCTTCTTTATTTCTCTTTCTTTTATAGTTTTTCACTATATCAATAACTATATTTGTATTATTCTCTTGTTTATCTTGGAGTTCTGCTACTCTTTTTTGTTATAATCTTAGTTACATTTCCTACTAATAAATGCTTCTCTATTAAAAGCTCTTTGTCTTTGTCTTTTTTAATTTCTATCTATTTATAACTATTTATCACTGTGCACATTGCAGTTATAAACTCTAGATTTTTGTATCCAAGATATTTTGCTATATTTCTATCCATTAATAGTGTGAAAAGGCTTAGTTTATTGTATATTTCTTGTTGTTTACTTTGTGAAGCTGTTGCAAAATCTTTAAGTAGCTCTGCTTTTATGCTTTTAAATTTTGAATTTTGTTTTGTATTGTGAATGTTGAATTATTTTCACTTTGTTTTTTCTAGAAAATACTATATTGTTGCCTCGATATACATTTGTTTACTTATGTGTAATATTTAGCAGATATTTGTTTATTTGTCTTGCTATAATAGTATGCGTGCTTGTTGTTTGTTTGTTTGTTTATTTCATTTATACGTGTTTGTTTGTTTGTTTGTTTATTTTGTTTATACGTGTTTGTTTGTTTGATGTTGGGAGATCTGCAGTATAGGGTGAAGAGCAAATTCTCAAATTTTCTAAAAGTTTTTCTGAAAATTTACTTTTTCCTTTATAGTGCAAGTTCAAGCTTATATTAAACAAAACTTTTCTAAGCAACTTTGTTTAGTTTTTATTGCTCTTTCTTTTTTTTAAATATTGTTTTCACAATTATTTTATTAGAAAATGCTCTAAATTCAGATTTTCTTTTGCTTCGATTTTGGTTTTGAGGATTAGCAAAAAGAGTTGTGTTTTCTAGTGATCAAATAAAAGTTGATTACTTTAGATAAAACAAATTTATTTAATTTTATTCAAAATATTGTCTTTAATAAAAATTATTACTTATTTTATTTTTTGATTTTTAATTATTTCATTGTTTACTCTAATATTATTTTTTATATCTTCTTTTTTCTTTTTGTTAAATATAATTAGTTTAGATTTTTCTTATTAATACTAATATTATTTATTTAATATAACTTATTTGCAAAAACAAAAATCATATATATTTATATTTTTTTTAATTTAACTACTTATATGATATTATTAGCATATACAATTGTTGTTTATTACTAGCTATTTTTTTTTAGTTCTATTTGTAGTTAGATTAATTAGCTATTCCAAATCTATTTAATACTCTGTTTTTATTGCTTCTTAAATAGCTCTTAGTAGGAGGTAATAGAAAATATACCAAACTAGCAATGAAATAATCTTTTCTTAATTAATTTTATCTTTAGCTATAAATTCTTTTGTATTATTAAAGGCTGTAATTATTTTGATTTTTCTGTTCTTAAACAAATTTAGTATAAATCTTTTAATTTTTTTTGGTAACTTGATTCTCTATATTGCAAAGTCTAATATTTTTATATTTACAGAGTTAAAAGCCTTTTTTATATCTTGAAACAGAATTTAAAGTTTTTTTTTCTTTTTTTTTTTACCTCTTCTATAGTATATATCAGAACATGAATTAAAATATTTATATATTTTTCTAGTAGCTTGACAAAATTAAACTCTTTTAAAACTGCTTTTTTGCAACAAATTTTGCTTAGTCTTATATTCAAAATTTTTACTATTAATTTTTAAAATATTTTTAATAGCATAATAGATTTGATATTTAGAAGATTATAATTTTATTTTTTTTTTTTTAGAAATAAGATATAAAATACTTTTTTTTTGCATTCTTAAAATTTTCTCTTCTTTTAGATATTGTAAAGCAAAATCTCTAAAGCACTCTCTTGCTTTAAGTCTTGCATTTTTAATTAAAAAGTATGTTATCTCAAAGGTGCTAAAAGCTAGGTTATTTTTTGTTTTTTTAAAAACTATATACTATTTCTTATTAGAGATTTTATTAAATAACTCTTTATATTACAGTATTTTGTATTTATGTATTCTAGAGAGCTATATTGCTTTTTTCAAAAATTGTTTATTTGTTCTAGATTTATATTGCTTTTTGTAAACTAATTCTCAAAGTGTTTATATATAACCTTTCTAACTTTACCTTCTTTATTTATTTTTTATTTATTTTTTTTTAACTTTGATAACTATGCACAAATTTATTAGATGTATACAAGTTTATACATTAAGCTATCTAATTACATATTTAGCAATACGGTACCTAGCTGCTCTAAAAGTGCTTAAATATGGTTATTACACTGATATTTGCTAATAAATTCCATATATGCTGCTACATATATTTAAAAATTTGCTATAGCATAGTACTTAACTACCTTTGGCTTTTAAAACTTTTTCTATCTAAATCCAGGCAGAATAGTTTATCTTTTATATTTTTATAAGAGAAAAAAATAAGTGCCAAATTTATAAAAAAAGCTACAAATTTAAAAAAAGAAGAAAACAAAAACAAAAAAGAAAAAATAAAAAACAAAAAAAAATAAGAAGAGGTATACTAAATTAAATTTGATTATAAATAAAAAAAGATGAAAAAAGTAAAAAAACTAAAAATGAGATAAGCAAAACAAAATAGAAAAAAACAAAAACCTAACAAATATATACTATTAAGCCTGTGTATAAGACTAAAAAATTATATATCTAATACAACATTAGCATATCCTTATTGTAAGGTAATTTCTTAATATAAAAGTTCTTTTTGACATATGATCAAAACTTTGAAAACAATTAAGATTTACATACTGATCTTCTGTCAGTAGCACTATTTATAGAATATAACTATAAACAAACACATAGTTGCAATCTATTAGGTTATTCAAATTTGAAAAAAGTAAACAATGCTGATCTTTTAACAAAAGTAAGCTGTTTTGTCTATTTTTTATAAAAATTTTATAGGAGGAGCAAGTGGGTGATAATATAGAAAATAGCTCTTGTATTCTTCTTTAAAGAATATATATATTTTTTCAAAAGTAGTAAAACATATAGAGCTAGATTAACTGCTAACTTTCTTGTTGGTAGGTGATAAACTTTGAACTTGTTAGCAAGTAGTATATAAGAACTACTTTTAAATAACAAGTGCCATCTCCACAGTAAGTAATAAGCTTTAAGTCTGTTAGCAGATAGCATATGAGAATTATCTCTAAATAACAGGTACTAGTTTATAGATTTTATTAGTCTTATATTACTTTTTATTACTATAGTTTATTGTTTTTTAAAAAAAAAGTTTGTTGTGTTTTTTGGTACAAGTAATTGTTGGAAAAAGTTTTCTTCTTTATTTATTAAGTATAATATTCTTTCTTTTTTTCTATTATTTTGTTTAACTTTATACTATTTCTAGTTCTATTTAATAAGCTATTAAACATTCTCTTGAGATTAGTTACTATTATTTTTTCTTTTTCTTTGATTTTTCTTTTAATCTCTAATTTTTTTATAATTTTCTTTTATTATTCTAGATACTATAAGCAAGTTTTTATTATAGTATAAGCCAGCTTTGTAACTTTTCAGACAAAAATAACAGGTTTATACTTGTTTCTTCTTTTATATGTTCTTCTATCTCTTTAAACTTGTCTTTAATTAAGACTTGTCTAGATCTTTTATTAACCACATTAGATTGAGTTTGTATTTTTTGTATAATTTACTTAATTCTTTGACTTTTTTTCTTGCAGCTTGTATAATTTGTATTATTAAATATACAGTACTATACAGTATTATATACTGTATACAATAAACTATGTACTATTGGTTATATATATATATATAGATATATATATATATATATAGATATATATATATATATATAGATATATATATATATATATAGATATATATATAAAACTATATTTTAGAATTAATTACTAATGCTAATTAAAACATTATATACGAAATTAGTTTTTTATTATATATATATTTATTTTTAATAGCTATTACATGTAATACTTTGGTAACTACCTTAATAATAATTAAAGTTATAGTTATACTAAGTAAGCTACTGTATTACAAATAAACACATAACAAATAGACTTATCTCAAATTAAATAATTCATAATTTCAAATATCAAAATTTTAATTTTTTTTTTAATAAATAATTTAATTTATTCCATATAATTTAAAATTTTGATGATAAAAATATTACGCAAAAATAAAGATCAACGAATTGGAATACGTAGCTTATTTTTGACCAAATACAAAGCCGATTTCATCTTCAAATGATTTACAATACGTTCAGACTTTCATTATGATTAGTTATTATATATATACAAATATATACAGTATATCGATATAAAAGTATACAGTTTATATATAAATCGAAAATTGACTAAACGCAAAATCGATTACAAGTACTAAATATTAGGGAAAAATTAAAGACCATCTAAACGCTAATCCAAATAAAATCAGATAAATACTAAATATTAGGTAAAAATTAAAACTATCTAAAACGCTAATCTAAATAAAATCAGGTATATCATTGCTACGTTCCGATTAATTAACGGATTAAATAAAAATATTTATGGTAAAAAATTGTTCTTATAATGGAATGGTTTTACTAAAGTATTTTTATTCGGGATGTGAAGTCAAGTTACACGTCGGGCACCTACCAAGTAATTTCGAATATATTGAATTAAATATGATAGACTAATTATTTTTGAGTGTTTCAAATATATATATATATATCGATATGGTAGGAATGAAAATTACATTAGAAATGTTTGAACATAAAAAAAAAAAAAAAAAAAAACCAATATATATATATATATATATAGTATATATATAGTATATATATAGTATATAATACTGTATATAATACTGTATATAATATATATTTAAGACATTAAATTAAATATATATAAATATATATATATAAATATAATTATATGTTATCAATGTTCGAAAATGTCGGCTGCGCGTGAGATTTGTGTTGGCGTCTCTCGAATTTTTCATAGCGATGCACAAATGCTTGAAGTATAATTGTAAAGTAAATCTTTAATGAAAAAGTAACCATTTAGTTAGATTATTTTTTATAATAATAATAATAAAACAAAATGTAAGGGAAAAAAAGATTTATATTTACATGAAAAACAATTTGAATAACAGCAAACACAACAAACCCAACGATGTATGAATTTGCCTCATATTCATCTTCGTTAGGTTGTCTTTTTGAGTACGCGATGGAGATCACAGTTACAATTACTAACACAGTGTTTATAAATACAGCGATTAACCAAGCGGCATATTTATATAATCGCAAGGCTGATGATGATTTCTAAAAAAGAAAAATTACAATAAGCTTGCGGAATTGGTATACAATATTTTAATGTAAGAAAAAAGATGCGTACATATACATAATAAGAAACAAGACCAAATACACTTAATAAAAAGAGCATAATGGAATAACAAAAAAGGATAATTATAATGCCCAATGGTTTGATTAATACTATAAATTAAAGAATACTGATTAATAATTTTAGATGGAATAAGAGAAGCCACAATAAATATTAAGCTAGACCTACCGTCGATATTGTCCTCGTCACTAGTCCAAGCTATGCGGAATAAAACTGCAAAAGCAGATCCCTCTATCTAATAATAATTATAATATAAAGCTTTAGCATGTAAAAAATTCATTACAAAAATGCACTAAAGTTAAGTATATCATAGTAATTGTTAACAGGCTTTTAATAGTCATTGATAAATAAGTATAATTGTAAAAAAAAAGGAATTTTTAATAGGGGTTCAATCGATCACCAAATTTTAATTTTTAATTTACGTAACTTTTAGTGCATCATAATTTTTAATTTTTAATTATGAAAAAAAAAAGATAATTACCAGCCATGCTAAACTTGTAATTATAAAACCTAATCTTAACCCTATACAAAAACAAAAATTATCGTCGTGTTTTTGTTTGCTTGAACCCATATTTTATTATTATTAAAAAATTGAGCTATTATAATAAAATATGATAATAAAATATGATAATAAAATATGATAATAAAATATGTATGGAATTTTATCTGTTTCTTTTGACCCGAATGATTCGAAATCAATTTTTTTTTTTTTATAAAAAAAAGACTTTTTTTCGTTTCTTGTGAAAAAGAAAACACGAATGATAAAGATTTAAAACATTATTTTTTCAAAACAATTTATGAGCTGTTTATAAAGAAATTTAGGATGAATATTTAGTAAGAAACAATTGTAATAATAATATTTTAAATCTATTGATTTGGGACGGATTTTCAAATGTGATGATGATTGCGCATGAAACTTAGTCAAGATCCGAGAATCCAAAGAATGAATTGCTCTGGAAATCGAAACTTTTTAATTCATATCTTTTGCTCATCGATCACATGAATGTTTTAATAAAATCCCGATATTATTCGGGGTATAGATAAATTTGTATTATTTGACCGTACAGTACGTCTAAATCAGTCACCTATGTATTTATATATATATATATATATATATATAAAGAAAAAAAGATGCGTACGTTGTCCTTAAAAGGTCTTACGAACGAATTCCAAAAATAAACGTTGTAACAGTAATAACCGAATAAGCAGATAAGTCAGAGTTACCGTCTCTTTCTAAAAAAAGATGTCAGAAGGTATGTTTATTCACAATCCAAAGTTTATAGTATTCTTAAACCTGTAAAACTATGGTCATAAATTTAACAATGGAGCATATAGCGTGCATACACAGTAAAACACTTTAAAACACTTAAAAATATCGTAAAATTTGAATATCGTAATATTCATAACAGATAATAATCATACAGCAATACAGCAATACAGCAATACGTATTGAGGGACTTTTTTAAATGTACAATTGCATAGATCATATAAAATCTTTCAAAGGGCACGTACTGGTTCGTTCACTATAAATGCACTCCCTCTTTAAATGTGTTGTCCTGAGGGGATATAATTGACATTTTTGTTATTATTCAATTAAAAAATATTATTCAATTAAAAAACTTTTTCTAATTAAGGAAAAAAAAGTGAATAATAAACGATATGAAAATGATATAAATGATATACAAATGATAAATGATATATAAATGATATATAAATGATATATAAAGGGGGGTATGAATTAATGATTTAACGAACGAATTGAATTCGTTTCTATTCTAAGTTTTAATGCAAACCAACAAAGATTTATTACCTTGAATATTCATTTATTTAATATTCATTTAATACGTATTCATTTAATATTCATTGTTACCTGTTACTAATAACTTACATACATATGTGGGTGTAACACACCATTTTGACCTAGCATGTGTTAATTTAACGGATGTTTATTTAGGAATCTTGTACGGCAAAATTCTGTCCATAAAAGTTTTTTAGTGGTAAATCATTACATGCATCGTAAAAACAAATTATGTTTTTTTGTACTATTGAGAATGTTCTTATGATCGAATGTTATATCTATTATAAGTTATATATACTGTATTATACATTCTAAGTTATGCAGTTTATTCTTTGGATAATTGTTTTAACTTTTTATAAAATGAACAAAAAAAATATTTATGCCATTATTTATCCCTAACTTATGTTTTTATATGACGTTTCCCTCATGTCATTTTAATCTTATTCGTTCTACCTTAATTATCTGGTTGCATTTTATAATGTACTTTATATTGTACTTATATTGTACTTATATTGTACTGATAGCATATATGCTCGTCGTTTATGCACTATTTTAAAAAAATACTACATAAAGTATTATTTCTGAATAAGAAATGATTATCATAAAAAAAAAAAAACACTAAAAACACTTGGAATCATATATTATTATATATAGAAATTTATACCTTTTTTTTTTACCATTGATTGATTTATTGTTTTTGACCATTGAACAACATGATCAAAAATTGATATCGTAACCATGAAGGGTTATAATAAAGTCTTTTTTTAAAAGTTAAAACAAGCTTTGTGTATGTAATATAAGGCAATGCATAAAGGTGATCCAATGTATCACAAACCACACAATCTCAGTTCAAATCTCCCGCCAATTTGTTTTTTTTCAATATAAATAAGGAGTTTATAGAGTAAGCCCTCGTGGCTTCCCCTGAAAAAATTTGCGCACAATCATACCGACATTCTAAAATTCTTAATTAAATAACAATACATAACCTTTCTTCTATCGATCTTTCTTTTGACCTGAACGTATGCTTAAAAAATCTTTCTTTTCGCACAGGCATGCGTCGTTAACTGATGGATCTTAATTATCTATATTATCTACATTATCTATATTACTGTATTAAAAAAATATATCCGAATTTATATATTCACTAAATTGTTTTTTTTTAAAAAAAACACTGATGATTGATTGCAAAATTAAACATTTTAAAAAAAAACAAATCGTTATTATTCATAAAAAAAAAATTAAAAAATAAAAATAAAATAAAATAAAAAAAAACAACAAGCAATCTTGCTTATTATTATTACATATATTTTTTACCCGCCCTTCGTTCACTTTACAACAATATTCACTTTCATTAACTCTCATTAATACAATTTTGTTCATATAAACATCAATTACAATATTTTATTTGCATTACGTCATTTCTTCCTAAATTTTGCTAGCATAATTTCATCTCCGAATATAATATCATCAGGGAAATTGATATCACGGTGGGAACAAATTATTATTTTTTTACAAAGATAAAAAAAGTTCCATCATTTCTTTTTTTCTCGGATACAAATTGAGAATTTTCAAAAAATTTCTTATTGTTACAAATCCCTTTTTTTTTTAAAAAAAAAAGAAAGTCGCTTTTTTTTTCAAAATTCATTTTATATATTCAAAATAATCAAAATTTTTTAACTAGATTAAAAAATGCTCAATTTAAAAATTACAAAATTTCCATTGGCTCAAATAGAATCTGACGAAGAAAATTGGGATGATATCGAAATTCCTTCTTCTGGTTTAATAATAACCGATAATACCTCCGATGATGACAATATTAATAATATCGGTAAAATAGCTACTAATGATATGTCAGGTATAACGATAGTTGATTCTGATGATGACGTTGACAATATATTACAATCTACTGTAGCTTTTGATCAAAAGTCTTTATTCACTTCAACAAATAAAAATTCTCAACTATTAGATGATTTCAATATCCTTAATGAAAATAAAACTAATTCAACAACAACAACAACAACAACAACAACAACAACAACAACAACAACAACAACTGCTACAACTTCAACTACAAAAACAACTACTACAAAACCATCTACAAAATCTTCTACAAAAACTACTACTACTACTCCAAAATCTCGACGTAAACGT
>CAJVPU010000379.1:0-18222 GCA_910591775.1 Dentiscutata heterogama | reverse complement strand
GTTATTCTGATATCTCGGATTTATTACGCCAAGGCTCCCATTCAAGATGGTGTGACCGAGATTACAGATTTCTAGATTCTACCGATCGTCAAATAGCCGTTAACCATATCACAGGGCTAATTTTTGAAAACGTCATCTGTGGGATTCGAACTCTAGACCTGCCGTCTGGGGGTGCAACAACTCCACCACTTCACTAAGTCACCACACCCTTTTCTCACAAATTTATTAACTAATTGCCAAAATAAAATAATTACTAATTTTGATTTAACACTCTTATATCAAGTTTTTGATAGTATTAACCAAGGTAAAACTATTATCTCTCTCCTTTAATACATTTACTATAACCTTCTCATATCTTATATATACTCATTCTTCTCTGGTTATATTTTTTAAGCCTTTTGGCTTACCAATCTTAAACACTTTATTGCTAACTATATTTAAGCTAACTGCTCAGTCTTAGTCTATATAGATAATACTCTCTGAATTGGATTCTCTCAATTTAAGTTATCTAATATAGTCAGACCTCTCTAAATACATGTTGTTAGAACTAGCTCTGGTATATATATTTAGAGAGATATTGTATTTAGAGAGGTAAAAATCTATAGATATAATATTAGTTAGGCCCAAAAAAAACGTATATTTAAAGAAATGTTGCATTTAAGGAGGTAGCATTTAGAGAGGTCTGATTGTATTATTTTTGCTACAGAATTTTTTTTACTCAATAGCTAATATTCAGATTAATTTATCCAAGTCTATTTTTTGTACTAATTCTAAAACTAGTAGTCATATTCCAATTATCTTTAATAGCCAGGTCCTGCCTATATGCCCTCATACTAACTATTTAAATTTCTTAAATATTGGTTTACTCTAAATAACAAACAATCCAAACAATTTCAACTTATAATATTTGAATTTTTATAACTTATTGAATTGCTAATACTAAACATATTACTAATATTTAAACTTGCTATATTATTAACACTGTTATTATTCTTTCTATTAAATATTACCTTCAAAATATTGTTCTTAGCTAATCTTATTATAAAAAAAATTCTTTCATAGCATATTGGCCTAGTTAAACATAAAGCTAAACTTAGCCACATTATTTTTACTAGCACTATTTTATATTTTCAAGTTTACAATATCAAAAATATTTAAGACATTTAACTTTAACATCATATCTTTAACTTCCTCAAATAACTAAACAACAAAGACTTGCTTAGATTATTTATCCAAATTAAAGTTTAACAACTTCAAAACAACTTTTGGTCTTCTATAAGTATTCTAACATATTCTAACCTTATTATTAACAAATCTAATAAATACTTTACAAGTTTTAAAATAATACAACTCTTCAAACATATCAATTGCTTCTTTAACTCTAGCATCTATTTCCTTATTTCTTTTATTATTTAAGAAAATTCAATATCTCTTGAATCAATTTTTACTTCTCATTCTAAATATTCTACTTTTAAAAAACAATTTCATTATCACTATATACTTTTTTTTGATCAATTAACTATATCTAACAATTCTTGTCTTTTAGATTGAAAACATATCTTATCTAGACTTAATAAAATCTCCCAAAAAAACTCTTCTTTGGTTTATTTTTTTAGAAAGCCAATTTATTAATTTATCTAATCATACTTTATTACCTAACTATTAATTATCTTTTTCTAACTATTATAGCTTTAATACTAGATATGGTTAATATTTAGTATAGATGAGAATATAAAAGTATTATAAAATTATAATATATAAAAATAACTATTTAAACTAATTTAAACAAATTTATAAATAGTTAGAGTTAGAGTAAGGATTATAGTTTAAATAATAGTTAGATTAGAATTAGTGTTAGTGTTTTTTTTATATTAAATAATCTTATAATATCTTTATATTTCTATCTATACTAAATAAAATCCCAGATACTTTTACAAACACTCTAAGCTCTGGCTTATTTCTCTATTAGAAAACTAAATTATTGTTGATAAAGCCTGCTATCAATTTAACATCTCTGGTTATACTTTTATTAACCATTGGCAATATAATATTACAAACCTTTATCTTAACCCTATTTCTTACTTCTATTATCACTACTCTATATACAAACTGCTCTTTAAATTCAAATATTATTGCTAATAAATATATTGTTTTTATCCTTATGAGTTATGCTACAAAATTTCTTAACAGACTCACTCTAACAAAACATTTAACTTCCATGCTAATTATTTTAATCTCTTATATTTTATCACACTTTCTCAATTTAATTATCCTTTTCCTCTATCTAATATTAATATCTTAAATACTCAAATTCCTCCAATCTTCCAAAATAGCTCTATATTTGATACACTGCAATTTATAGCTTCTTAAAATAGCAGTTTTGCTATTTTTATCTTTTATACTAACAGATTAGTTACTAATCTAGACAACTGTTAATATACTATAGGTATTAGGTAGCTACAAATTAACAATAGCACTATTCATTACACTTTTTAAGCCCAAATCAAACTCTGGCTTTGTTCTTTTAAAGCAGAACTTTTAGCAATTCTGTTAGCTATTTGTACAGTATTACAAAACTCTATTATTTATATTTATACCAATTCTCAACTAGTTATCTTTAAATACAATAGCTTCCTATACTCTACAATATCTGCAAATTATTCAAATACCACTTACTAGTTTATTTAGAACACACTTCTAAACTTTTCATTCTCTTTTAATTTCTTATTTTTTATAAAGTTCTTGCATACCAGAATAATAAATTTAATAACAAAGCTAATAAACTTGCTTATAACTACTTCAATATACTACTTCTTACTCTTAACTCTCATAATATTTATAATCTATTTTTTATTTTAACTTTTAACAATTATTCTTTGAAGCTTCTTATTTGTTGCAGTATTAAAACTATTTGTAATATAAATATTTTTGCATAATAGTCTTCTTAATACTGTTTTACAATGATCTAGCCTTTTACAAAACATTCATTAAAACACTACTTGGCTTTATCTTAATAATAATTAGAAAGTTTCAAACTTCTCTTATAGCTTTTAATTATCTACACTTAAAATATTTAAAGTTAAATTACTATAGTTAGACTTCTCTAAGTACATGCTCTTGCGATCATACTTTAAAAACATGTATATAGAGATTAATAAGAAAAAGTGCATTTATGGAGGTCAAGTATATATTTGGGCCAGTACTTAAATATATATTTAGAGAGTGTGTGTATTTATAGAGGATGCACTTAGAGAGGTCTGACTATACTTGATGATCTTCTATTTCTATATATTCTTTACAAGAGATATCCTTTATATCCCAACTCTTGTTACTACTACTAACAACCTATATATACACTTTATTAAACTACTTGCCTCTCTCTAGAGTCTTTTCTAACTCTGCTTAATATCTTTTTATAGTATATTTTAATCTCTAGTAAACTTTAAATTTTATGAACCCAAATATCTCACTTTTTAACCAAATTAAAAACCTTAATAGCTTACAAATTTACTTTTTTATATTTAAACCATCTCTGTTTTTTACACTCTCTGGTCTGGTTTCACTTGATATCATTAATTTATTATATAAATATATTTCTTTTAACAAAACTTCTTGCTCTTTTATTATCTAATTTTTACTCTATTTAAATCAATAAATTTATACAAATATCTAGATTCTCTATTGCATTTCAAGATCACAATCAAACCTTATTCCAATTATTAATAGTACTGCTTCTAATTCTTTTTTTTTATCTAATCTAAACTCAATTTTCTTTTCTAAAAACTTCTTTAATTCTTTTATATCCAATACTCTCTGCAAAGTCAAGATATAGTACTTAAATTAGATCAAATTTTTTCTATATCCCTCTATTATCTTTATATACTTCCAAATCTAAATAAGCCTTGGCCACTCTGGTTAGTTTAGGCCACAGATAAGTATTTAAATTTATTTAAATATATGTTTGAGATTTTTTCTTAGTTTAGATTTAAGAGTTAAACTTTTTCTGACTATGTAAGAAGTTTTTGTTAAATTTAATAAAGATAAGAGCAAGATCTCATCTTTAATATTAAAAAAAAAAATAAAAATAAAAATTTGATTGAATTTGACTAGGCAAGTACCAAGTAATCTTTATTCAAAGTTGGATATTTTAAAAAAAGAAGCTATAGCTAATTTTTTTTTTAACTATTAATAAATATTTTTTTAGAGTTTCTATCTATTATTTGTTTATCTATTTATCTATTAGATATCTAGATCTGAATTTATTCAGATATCTATTTTACTATTGATATTCAAATAATTATCTAAATATTTGTCAGATTACCTAGATACCAATAGTAAATAGATATCCAGATAAATTCAGATATAGATAAATAGATAATGGATTTATCTGGATTGGATCTCTATATTTTTTTAACAGTTTGCTATTTAAATTTGAACAATTTTTTTTTTATTTTAATTTTATAACCTCATAAAATTAAAATAAAATATTTTTTATCAAATTTAAATAGCTTGTTGTTACTAAATTCTTGTTTAAAGTTCAAAGAAAAATTTACTACTTACTAGTAAATATTTATCAAAAAAGCTAATTTTATCACTAGCTATATACAATTAGTTTTTTTAATTCAAAATTCTAAAAAAGAAGATAAATCTTTTAAATTTTATTTATTTTAAAAAAAGTTAATTTTAAAACTCTATATTTGTAAAAGTAGAATGTAAATTATAATGCTTTTAAAGTTGCAACTTACACAGGTCAAAATTTAATATATTCTATATTTAAGCTATATATATTAGATAGCAGATATATAAAGATAATGTAGAATATACTATATATAATATATATATTTTATACATATCTTACACTTTGTAGAATATATATAGAATATATACAGGATATATATAGTTAGTATACAAATATGTATAAGATATCCTACACATTACTTAAATATTTTGTATCAAATAAGTATAGAATAGATATAAGATATATTGATTTCAACCTGTGTTAAAGCAATTAAATTTGTATTTACTAAAATTAACTCTAAAATTAGACTTTGTATATATTAGTTAAATATTTTAAATAACTATAATAGATTTAAATTATGTCTATAGTCAGATATAATTCAAAAATTTAGGTACATATATGCATATTTATAAATATAAATATTCAAAGCTATAGATTGGTTATATATATATATATTTATCTATTTTTTATTTGTATATTGTATATGCTCAAAGCTCAAAGTTAGCTAAAAAGTATAATAATTAAAGTTAGCTAAAAAATATAAATATTTTTAAGCTATAAAATAAAAAATTAAAAAAAATATAATTATGAATTATAGCAAAAAATATAAATTAAAAATATATTTAAGTAGTATCTTTGATTTTTAAAATTCAATTTGAATTACAAAATCTAAACAATTAATACTTGTTTAATTATTCTATTTAAACAATATTTTTATTAAAATAAAATAAGTAATTTAATAGCTTTTACTTAAATCCTAAATTAAAAAAAATATATAATTATTGTTATATAAAAAAGAAAAAGCAAAATTTTTGCTATTCTCATAATAATAATTTATAGTATAAGCATTTAATCTATAATATATATTTTGTAAATTATAGTCAAAAAAAACAAGAAAAAATTCCAACTTCAAAAAAAAGCAAAAACAAATTATAATTTTAACTTAATAGTTCTAACTGCTAGCATTTTAACTTCTCAAGCTAGCAATATCTTAAATATTTTTTAAGCTAATAATAAAACCAAAGGTTATAATAATTTTGAGCTAATACAAGAAATTAGTTTTTAGGGTATGGTAGCTTAGTGAAGTGGTCTAGTCATTACTCCACCATGCAGCAGGTTTAAAATTTGAATCTCACAGACAATATTTTTAAAAAATAGACTTGTATTATAATAACAATTATTTGTTAATCAGTTGGGTTCTAAAATCTATAATCTTGGTAACACTATATTTATATAGGAGCTTCAGTATATAAAAAGCTAAAAAGCTAGAATAATTAAAACTTGTTTGAGAAGACCTAAGTAAGGAGTAGCTATGATCTTTAATAGTACTACAGAAAAAACTTAAATTTAAAAGTTAGGACTGAGATTGGAGAACCAAACAACAACAAGATCCTTTAGTGGGAGATTTACCAACCTAGCACCAATTTAGGAAGTTAAAAATTTGTGAGACATTATAGAGTATACCAACTCTGGCCAATCAGCATGTGAAACCAGTGGTGAGAGCCCTATCTACCAAGACCAGAAGCTATAAAAGTTAGGTAGCTGAAGAAAAAATGCCAAACATGTTTAAAAGACCAGTCTGCTAAATTGAAAAAAAAGAACATATACTAGGAAATTATGTATCAAGATAAGATAAGAGTATTGATATCTAAAGCCAAGCCAAGATTAAATCTTTCAGATTATTGGTTAGAAGTAAGAGATAGACTAATAAGAAAATAATAAAAAAAAAAAAAGTCTGAATATAGATATTAGGATTAGAAGTAAATCTTATAAGTGCAAAAGTGGTTAAATAAAAATAATTCTAACTGTAAGTAGGAGTCTTGGCAACTGCACAAAACCAAGTTGGCTCAAATAAAATAAGAAAAGCTTTGGTAGGTTTATCTCGAGAATAGCTTTTATATCTGCTTAATAGAAGAATACAAGCCAGTAATTAGTTGGTACAAACTTAGAATAAGTTGTAAGAAGTTTTAAGACAGAGTATACAATCTAGTGGAATAGGCTAATAGTAGTTCTCAGATTAGTATAATATATTTAAAAATAGTTAGATTTAAATAGGTAACTTTTTAGTTAGATTATAAGTATAATATCTAGTATAGAACCTATAGACAGACTATTTAAATAGATACTCAAAAGATGGCTAGTTGTATCTATAATAGCAAATAATTACTAATAAAAAGTTTTCTATAGCTAAAAAGATTATCTTAATACTAAAAAAAAAAAATTAGTTTTTTTGATAATAAATCTGCAAACACAACACAAATAAAAGAAATAGAATATATTACTACTATACTTAATAATAAATTAGATAATAATAAAAATGCACTTTTATACTCTATAGATAAAGTAAAAAACTTTATTACTATATAGTTTTAAAATACTAAGTTATTCAAAAAAATGACAAAATTTTTATTTAAAATTAAGCTAGATTTAGAACTTTTAGATATTGTTACAATTAATTAAAATTTTGAAACTAATTTATTAAACTTAGAAGATATTAAAATAGATTTATATAACTTGTTAAGATTTTTATTTTGTATTAGTAGTAGAAAATAGGCCTTTTGGTATATTGCATCTAAATAGGTTCAGAAGATTATCCTAGGTATCAAAAAAAATTATATACTATAAACCTACTGTAAATATATATGTAATTTTAAGGAAATCAATTTATTTTCTTAATTGTTATACACTCTGTAAATGCTTACTTCCTATATATCAAAATAAATTTTCACTTTGGCACAAACAAGTCTGAAACCTATTTGTTTTACATCCTGGATAATATAAATTTTTGCATTCAATATAAGCAATTTGCCTCTCTATAGTATTAATATATATTCTTTTATAGCCTCCCAATTCACATACTATAATAGTAGCACTTGCTGGAAGAACAAGCATGAGGAGGTGTATTATAAAGCAAATATGAATACTAATGTTGCGAAGCACCAAAGATGTGAAGCAACTGGTAACCAAACTATAAAGCAAATATAAATGCCGATGTTGCAGAGTACTGAAGGTGCAAGCAACTAGTAACCAAATTATAAGCAAAATATAAAAAAATCAAGTAATATAAATACATACATATTGGGTTCTAGATCCATCTCCAGACTATTCTCCAAACAAATATATTCTCAGATCATCCTCAAAACTATCAAAACATTTTCAGTTATTAGGCTGAATTTTTGCAAGCTTCTAACATTAATAAAATGCTTTAGAACGATGCTTGCCTGAATGTTTTTTATAAGCACTATATTCAGAAAAAGTTTTTTTATTACATCTAGGTTCTATATATGGATATTGTTTAGGTGAATTCCGATAAACTTTATATTTTTTAAATCATAGCATCTCCAATTGCACATTTCTTCAGTCCTAAGAATATATGAACAATTATAAAAATTCTAGGGTATTACCTTTTTTTCACCTCCTATAATTTCTTTTTTAAATAAATGACTAACACTAATTATCCAAATAAAATAATTTTTATTTTAAACTTTTTTCTAACACTATATAATATTTGAGAAAAATATGAGTGGATTACTTGGTAGTATCACCAGCATATTAGGATGATTATTTAGAAACATCTTGCCAAGCTGAAGAGACCCGGTGCCACCCAAGTTACTTAAACCTTTTGAGCCACCAGCACCAGAAGAAGAGCCAGAGTCAGAAGAGGAAGAAAAAAACAACTATAAGACCACTGATAATACATCAAATTCTGAATCTGAATCTGATAATAGGTTTAAATCTGAAAAAGAAGACAAAATAATATTTCGAAGAATAGAAGATCCAGCTCTGAAAAGGTTAGTAGAAACTAGAAGAATTTCTGATCAAGGTTTATATATTGATCATCTAGCTATTATTTCAGAAACTTATCCATATCAAGAAGATTCCTTAGCCATGTTCGAGGATATTGAAGACCAAATTAGTGATATTTATAGAAAAAAATTAGCTCAATTAGGGGGTATTAAAATAAAAATCGTTCTTATTGCTCATATGTATCAGATTGTACAAGGAGGATATTTTGAACATTGAATAGATCAAGATATAGCATTTCTAAGTGAAATTTTGGATATTATTCGCCAGGATCAAATAGATCAAACAGTCTTATGACAATATAATGAAATTTTGGATAAAATCGATGAAATGGAATGTAATTAATATTCGGGCTGCATTTATAATTATGGAAAAAAGATCTTTCTAGAAATAAGTGCATATTAACTACTTCGAGATAGTTCTCATTTCGCTTTGCTAAAAATATGGGCCAAGCCTCAACTAGAAATAATTAACCTACAAAATACAGATGATTGATATTTTGAAGCATATATGAAAGCTTATCTAGCAAGCGAAGAGGCTCGTAGACAGGGCTGAAAAGCAAGAAATCTTCATGATATTAGTAGATTACAGCATTTTAATAACATACTAGACTTCTCCAGTATAGATTTTTCTGCTATATTGCATGATATTGATAAGTTCGAAGAAAACAATCCATCTAATTCAATAAATGTTTTCTATCTAGCACCATCCAAAAATGACAAAGAGCAAGCAACTAGAAAGATAGATCCACTTCGCATATCAGAATATAACTATCAAAGAAAACATATAGTGAATTTAATATTATTTACCAAAGGGGAGGAAGATTTGAGGAATCACCAAAATATTAATGAAATCTCTCTAGGATTAAACACACACTATTGTCTTATCAATAGCAAAAATGGTTGAAATCAGATCATGCGAACTTGGAATAAGTTTCATGGGCAAAAATACTTCTGCCATCATTGTATAATAGCTCTATTCTCAAGATTAGATTTGTTTCAAGAACATATAGAGCACAATTGTTATGGATGAAATAATTCTAATACAGAGCAAAGAGAAATCTTCCTGAAAAAAGGTAAGCATATTATGAAATTCAAAAATTATAAGGCAATGAAAAATATACTATTTTATTTTGTCAAAGATCTCAAAGCAGATAGTGATCTAGTAGAGAATAATATTATCAATGAAAAAACCATTAAACTACAGAAGCAAAAGTCTAATAGTTATAGTTATACATTAATCCAAACAGATAGGAAGCTTGCAAAAAAAATTGTTAAATGAACTCTGAACTCAATTGCAAAGTCATGGGAAAGTATGTAGCATGACTTGGAAGAAATTATTAAGCCAAAGTTGCGCAATCTAGAAAAAATAAAAATGACAAAGTGTGATTGGCAAACACATAACTTTGCTATAAGATGCTACATATGTGAAGAAATACTACATGAAACCTATTATATTAAAGTAAAATATTTCGATTCAACCAGAAAATTCATAGGCGGTATATATCATAGTTGTGTTAAAATCAAGTGTGAAGCTATAAAAGAAAACCTAATAGAAGCTTTATATCATATAGAAGGTTTGAGTATAGAAGAGAAAAATATATTCAAAACAGTATCCGAATGCTATTTATGTAAAATGAAACTTCAAGCTAACATAAATGACAACAGGGTTAGAGATTATGATCATTTTACTGGAAAATATCATGGCCCAGCGCATCGTGGCTGTAATCTAAAGCTCCAAATAAAGCCAGATAAAATCAAAATCCTATTAATATATCATGGTGGGAAGCATTATGACTTTAATCATGAAATATAAAAATTAGATCTAGTTAGTGAAAACAAAATTGAAATAATTGTGAACAATCAGGAGAACTATAAAACAATAGTAATTGGCCAGATAAAATTCATAAACTCCTGTCAATTCCAGTTCCCATCATTAGAAAAATTAGCAAGTAATTTGCATGGCCAAGAAAGAACTTTAGAGCAATTGGCTAAATATTTTCCAATTATGGCACAAAGCATACTCCAGCATTTGCTCCTATTACTTACACAAAAAAGTGAGTACTCATATGAATTGAATGATCTAGAGTGCTTCTCTAGGATAGAACTTCCATCAAGAAAGGAATTTAACACAGTGTTAAGCAGGCTAAATTATTGTAACCAAGGGTGTAAAAAGTGTAAACACAAAATAAAAGTAAAAAGTGTAATAGAAAATATAAAAAAGAGGATTTTAAAGAAACTGATAATTGTGAATACAAAAAAATTTACATCATTAGTCAAAAGCAATATAACTATGCACAGAAAGTATGAAAGGAAGCAGAATATAAAATATTTGGGGACTATTATGATTTAAATCTCAGAACTGATATTTTAATATTAGCAGACTCAATCAATATTTTCGAATAACAATAAAAGAAGTATCTGAACTAGACCCTTTGAACTATATAATGTTGCCATCATTCATATTTGAATAGCAAAAAAAATAACTAAGATTAAGCTTGAATTATTCTATAAGAGGCAGGAGGATATGCATGAGTTTGTTCAACATTGGATGTGAAGTAGAAATTCTATGGTGCCAGGTTGTATAGCAAAAGCCAATTTTCCAGAAATGAAAGGTTATAATAAGTGAAAAGCCAACAAATGGCTTCTTTATCTAGATGCTAATAATTTATATAGATGAGCTATGTCTCAATATTTGCTAACAGGAAAATTTAAATGGCTTGATATAAACAACTTGCCCGATATACATTCTATTTTACCAACTGCAAAATGAGGTAGTGCTTGAAAAGTAAAATTAAGATATTCAGAAAATCTTCACCTATCACATAGTGACTATCTACTCTGCTCAGAATATCAGATAGTTAAGCGAAATAAGCTTACTCCATACCAAAATAATAACCTAATTGATAAACTGAGCAGTGAAAAATTTGCAAAAACAGAAAAATTGGTAGCAACTTTAGAGACTAAAGATTGCTATATTATTCATTACTAAAATCTTCAACAGTGTTTTGAACTAGGAATAAAACTTGAGCATATATACCATGTATTAGAGTTTGACCAATCTCCCTAGCTCGAACCATATATTATAGCAAATACTATATAGCATCGTGATACAAAAAATGTATTTGAAAGAGATCTATGGAAATTAATGAACAATGCAGTATTCGGGAAAACTATGAAGAATATTTGGTATCACACACAGGTAGATTTAGTATGACCAATAGGAGAGGAGCATCGACTTCATAAAATATTGACTAACCCGGCATTAGTTAGACATAAAATATTTCATGGAAGTAATCTTATAGCAGTCTATCAGAGGCTAATGAATGTTGTACTCAACAAGCCAATCTATATCAGGGCTTCGATTTTAGATCTTAGTAAATATTATATATATAATTTCTGGTATAATCATATCAAGTATAAGTATGAAGATCGTGCAAAATTATATGGGTCTTTGCCTTAAAAATCATGTTATGGAACATAATAAATTATATGTTCTATAATATGATTTTCAAGGCAAAGACTCCATATTATACTGATATGAACTTATTAATTATCAAAATTGAGACCAAGGATGTCTATACTGATATAGTAGAGGATACAGACCTTTATGATTTTAGTGATTATCTTGAAGACCATCTACTACTAGAAAAGCTTCTGCCAGATCAATAGGTAATTCTTCCTGATAGAACATGTAAGCTAAAAATTAAGAAAGCAATCAGGAAGTGGAAAGATAAGTTTGCAGGAACTCGAGCATTAAGATATACTAGAAACTGATCAAAGTCTTATGCATTGAAAACTGAAGATGAGTATAAAAATATACAGAAGGCAAAAGGACTCAAAAAATCTCTTTCAAAAAAGAACTAACTATTGATATTTATGAGCATTATATTTTAGAAGGTGTAGAGGATGAACCCTGAACTGCAAATTTCTTACAATGTGAACGTTTCATTTCATATATAATCTACCAGACAAAAAGAAGTATCAACTTATTTGACTTCAAGAGATGGATATAAATAACTAGGTTACAATATAGGCAATTGGGGATTGTTGAATTCTGGCTTATTTATCTGTATTGGAGCAATATAGGAATAATATTTCTCAAGAAATATTGATGGATTTGGGTTTATAAAAGATGAGCTTAACTATTTCATATAATATTATAATATTTTTTTTTAGAATTTTTTTATTTACAATTTAAACTAACTATTTTATTATACAGCAAAGACTTAGTGTTAGTATATAATGACAGAAAATATCCTAGCGAGTAATATTACATTGAAAAGAATTAAGGAGGTGCAACTTAAGATAATAAGAGAGGCAATATGTATTTGCTACAAAAAAGATAGCAAGCTAGTTAGTAAATATGTCACATATATAAAAAATTTGTGTCGAGAGGATAATCCTGATGAATATGTAAAATCAACTGCTATAATGTTATTTCTAAATGAGGATACCTATAAAAGAAGAATGAGCAGATATCAGAAATGGTATCAAGGTAAGAAAAAACTCCTTGCTAGTATTGAAAATTTATACAGCCTTTACTATACTTTATCTAAAGAAGAGCATCCTATAACAGAAGAAGAAATTAGTAAAACAATAGAAGAGCTAATTGCAGATGAAGATGAATATTAATTAAGTACCCATCTTGAAAGCAAATCACAATGCTTAATTAGCATTAATTCCTCTCTTACAAATGAATGTTCTGGACCATCTTCTAACCAATATAAAACAGGTTGATTTTTTTGTACAAGAATTCTTCAAATATTAAAAGTTTCAGAACTCCAATTCATATTAGTAATTTTTTTTTTAGCAAGATCATGTTCTAATTCACCAGACTTAAGAAGATATCTCACTATGTTATAATAGGATAAACAAGGTTCATCATATCCAATAGGTCTCCTATATTTTATGGCTAGTTTCGCAATTATCTTCTCCCCTTTTAATGTTTTTTTATGGCTTTATTACAGTCCGGGAATATACCAAATTTGAAATTGAGTTCTAGATTTGAAAATCTGAGTTCTAGAATGATCTATGAAATTTGATTGGCTATGTCACGCTCTTTTTACGCCCTTTTCTCTTGAGGGTTTCACAAGATTTTATACTATTACTCGCTACTAAACAATATACGAATAGTTAGTATAAAACATCTACTTTCGATCATCCTAATTAATCCCGTGTTATAAGCTGATTTGAAAAAAGTAAGTGAGACCTTAAGATCGGAGATTTCTTGGTGCACTTGTTAGTTGCAATAAAGGATCTTGTTAACTAAACGAACTAAATATTTTTTTTTTAGTGTCTAAAAGTTACCAAAAACAAAAAGCACGGGATCTTAGTTGCATTTTCGAAGAATTAGTTGAGAGTTATAAAGATTTTGGATTAAGCCCTTGTGAAATGGAAGAACGAAAGTATTGAAATGCAAGTGGCCCGAAAGCAACTAAGAAACTTTTACTTTTTCAAACTTACATTCCTGAGCTTGCTAATTACCCTTTAGAATCGCATTCACTTTGTCAAACACATTATAATCAAATCGTCTCATCTAATCTTTTTTATGAACATCTTTCAAGTTTAGTTCAGGAAACCCAACTCGGCACTACCATGAATACTCAGACCACTAGTTATACTGACCTAGCAGATGAGCTTGACAGAACTAAAAAGCTTTTGGAAAGTGCTCAAAAAGAAAATATGGAACTTTGTGCCAGAATTGAACGGAATTGGCAATATTTAGAAGAGCAAGTGAATAAAGCAGAAGAATTAAAAAAACAATTGCAACAGACCCATAAAGAAGTGGATGCATTCTGATATTTATATGAAGACCAGTTTGAAAAAAATAGAACTCTTACTGAACAGTGGAATTCAAGGTTTTCCACTCGACAAAAACGTATTGATGTGATTATTAAGATAGCGAATGCAGAATGTAAGGCACTATTTGATGATGTTGGTAAGTTTATTACCATATTACTAATTTCATGTATTGGCTTCTTATATTCATTATTCTTTACTAATATTTTTTATAGATTTATTAATCCATAACAACAATAGGTTATCTTTAGAAAGTCTTATGAAATATAGTTCATGTGAATGGCTTACTAGACGTAACTAGGTTGTTAAATTCATTGAAGCTTTAGTTCAAAATAATCAAGCTAATGATATTTCAAGCCAAGAAAAACTTTTTAAGATAGTTGTTGCGGTTGATTTTATATACGAGGCTCGGCATGGAAAATACGTGTCAGAAATTCAACTTGCCGCCTCAGCAATAAAATACTCAATCGCACGGTCAAAGATGGTTATTGATATTGATAACCATATTACAAGCTCGGGAAGCTATCATCGATTCCAAAAATGGCTGAAAGAATTGTCAAGGCACGAAGAACCACTGCCTAGAGGTCTTTTATTTCTTGCATTTGATAACGAACAAAGAGGTTAAAAGAATTATCTTGACCGAGGGTTTAATACCATTATTTTTCATATTGTTACTAGTTTTGTTGCTTTCAATATGGCATCACAAAACAAAACTCAGCATACTAACTTACCCTGGATGTATAATTCCCTTAACAGGTCACAATATGAAGAAATTTTTGATGTCCGCCCCAAAATGCAAGAAGTCATCAATGAAGAACTATACGCATATCTTGCCGAGGTTCTCACATTGTTGTCTGAAGAAAAATTGTCTTCTACTAACACAATCGATTCTCTTGTAGCGTCCATGCCAATTAATGCTTCCAGAATAAAATCATGTTCCGGATGCAATCTGCAAGACATTGAGAATCGGAAAAGGCTATGTTCAAGATGCGGGATGCAACTACAATCATTAACAGAAATTCAAAAAGAGAAAATGGTTAATATTGAAAAAAATACTGTTGATCTTTTAACTAATCCACTTACTTTTAAACATTACAGAATTAGCGACGAACAAAGTACTATACGTGTTCCTAAGATCAGTTTTACTCAGCAAGCTGCAGACCCAGGTGTTAATGTTCTTGAGATTTATATTCCTGATCCAGTTAACATTAATCCCAATTCGGTTGCAAATGTTGAAAAAATTCTTTCACATATAGAGGTAATATCGGGTATTAAGGATGGAGTTCGTAAGTGGGTAGCAGTAACTTGCGATGGTGTTCCATATTGTTATGCCATCAAGTTGAAGGAAAAGTTTCCCTGGTTGGTTCTTATACTAGGGCAATTGCACGAAGAAATGAATATGCTTCGTGCATATGTAGAATTAAATTGGTAAATTAGTTATATTGTAGTTTTATATTTGCTTTTACTTATAAATTTTTTTTTATCTTGTGTAGGGAAATTGATCTAAAACGATTTGTGATAAGTCAAGGCTATCGGACTGAAAACCAGCTCTCCTACTTTAAGAAATGCGCTGATCATCATAAATCTTGGAACTCTATTTGTAATATATATCGACAGGCAATGGCGATGGAACTTTTATGGCCATATGTGAAAAACCATATTGAACCATCCGTTGAAGGATATCTTACCTAGGTTAAAGAACAGCAAAATCCTCTTTATCAGATAAAATATAAGCAGGTATGTTTTTATTACAGTAGTATTATTCGATATATTTTGATGAAAACTACATAATATTAATTTTTTTTATAAGATATTTGTTTATCTCCAGTCAATAATTAATTATCAAAAAGCGGTAAGAACTAACAATCTATTTTTAAAAAGGGCTGCGAGAAGAATATTTTTCCCATCTGGTCTGCAAGACGTCACTCCATCTATCGGTTAATTGAAGTTGCTGATGAAGTTCAATTAATGCAACTTTATTCTGAGATACGCGATATTGTTGAAAAAAATTGCATGGTCTCTCGATCGGGTATTTATGAACAGCATTAAGGGCTTGATGCAATTATGGAGGAGATGAACAAGGCTTTAAAATCGTTAATACCGCCTATTCCACAACATTATCATTTGAAAATCGTGGCTCGTAATTGCAAAAACTTTTTTGAGGTAAAATTTATTTTTAATCAATTAATTGTAATCACAATTCCTGTATACTAACAATATTTTAGCTTAGGAATAACTTATTTCAAGTAATCGGATATAATGATTATCAACCATCGGGACCAAGAACTCGGCCAGAATTGACCATGGAATGTCAAAGATTTTGAACACTCCTGCGAAATTTTGAGTTTGTGGATCCAACAAACTTGAAACCATGTCAAAGCTTAGGCGGAGATTGTGAATTGAATGAAAATTTGATAAATTTTACTCATTTTGCAAAAGATGCTCGACAAAAATTTATCATTGAAACATTTATTAACAAAAATGATTCTTTTTTATTTAGGCCGATACCGATCACAAAAGAGGAAGCTGGGGCTCAAGAAGCTGAAGGGAATTTAACTAAATCTGAAATTTTAGTAAAAATTGAAACCCTACTTGAACGACTTGGCGAAAACGTTCAAAAAAAATATCGTGGGTTAAAATCAAAAAAAAAGAGCGAATTATCTGAAATACTGCAAGAAATTAAATCTCTGCTTAGTTCAGATAATGAGGTTGATAATGAGGATAATGAAGTTGATAATGAAGAGACGATTCAGCAAGAATGATAAATTTTTTACAATTTTTATATTAAAATATATATTATATCATAATTATGTAATTTATTAATTCAATACTTAATTTGTAATATATTTCAATAAAATTTTATTTAAAAAAAAATAATGTAATTTTCTAAATTAAATACAGTATTTATTGTACATGAAATCTTTAAATATAAAATAATGATAATCGCAACACATTCGAAACGGTCTCACAAAACTAATTTTCGCCAAATTCAAAAAGACTAAGTCGCAACCGCTTTCTTATCACATCATTCCAGTATTCGATAAAATGTGTTTCAATAATCTTAGAATAAGAGTAAATTAAATTAGTAATTAATAGTATAATAAGACTCAACGTATATGCTTATGACATTTCTGCTTTAATTTTGTGATCTAAGCTACATACCTTATGCAGTCGAACTTCTCCAAGTAAATCTCCCGGGACAGTTAAAAAAAAGTTAAGGCGCGCGCTTATAGTAAGAAAATTATATGGCATTCTTGCATTCACTAAAGATCTGCCAGAGATCTGTGACAGAAGAAGTACAGTAAAACCTCTATAAGTGCATGCTCTTGGGACCCTTTAACAATGCGCACTTAGAATATTTTTGGGCCAGAACACGATTAAGTACAGAAGTATTCCCGTTATATTATTGGCCAATTTTTATAGCACGTGGAATGATCTGGAAGAAAATCCAGAACAATATGACGGATGATTATTACTAAATAAGGTTTGATCTGCAATAGCCAAATATGGTATATTCCCAGACTGCATATCCATAGGTAAGGTTCGAGTTGGTTGTTGTTGGGGTGGGGAGATTTTATAAAATTTTGAAGTAAAGCTTGCATGAAACTTTCCACAAATACATGTTTTAAGTGCAGATTGAGTAGATAAGTGAAAATAGTGGTATTTTTTGTTGTTTTTGTCTTTGCAGAGTTTTGGATCAATATTAATAGGAAGAATATGAAGAGTTTCAGGTTTGTTTTCTGCTATTGCGAGACCATGGCGGTTGGGGTACCTAAAGTACCAGTAGTCGAGGTCGAAGGAGTCAGGCTCGTTAGAAATAAGAGTAGGCATATTGAGATATGTTTATAATATAAACTAAAAAGGAAAAATATCTTTTGA
>CAJVPU010000378.1:0-18228 GCA_910591775.1 Dentiscutata heterogama | reverse complement strand
TTACCTAATGCAAATCTATTTTTCGAAAAACGTCGTCCGTGGGATTCGAACTCTAGACCTGCCGCTTGGTGGGGTGACGACTAGACCACTTCACTAGATCGCCACACCCTTAATTGATTACTACTTTGATCTGTTTTGACTTTACAGATATTATTTGATACTTAATTAGTTGTAGATTTTTCATATATAGCATAATTATCTCTTTTATGTTTTTAGCTAATATAACCTTGAAGATAAGTAACAATTTCATTGACATCTTGTTCATCTACAAGTAATATAGCTTCTTAGGCTAGACCCCACATATAACTATACAAATTTCTTTTATAAATAGACTTTTTAAGTGTAAAAATAGTTGTTGAAATTATAGCAGGCTTTTTATAGATAAGATATTCTTGTCATTGAAAATACCTATTTCATAATTAAATATTAGACTTTTTAAAATGAAGTTATCTTGATAATTATCTTTATACTATCTTTGAGATATCATACTAATATAGAATACTGCAGTTTTTAAGTGTATCATCACTCTAAAATAATATATATATAATTTCTTTTGAAATTGATATTAAACACAAGTATAGAAAAAAATACTGTATTATGGGTGTGGTAACTTAGTAAAGTGGTGGAGTTGTTGTACCTCCAGATAGCAGGTCTAGAGTTCAAATCCCATGGACAACATTTTTAAAAATTAGCCTTGTGATATAATTAATAGCTAATACTGATTGGTTGGATCCTAATCTGTAATCTTGGTGATACCATCTTGAATAGAAGCTTCAGTATAATAAATTCAAGAAACTAGAATAACTGAAAACCCGTTTGGCAAATCCCAAGTTGGGTAGTAATATGATCTTTAATAGTGCTACAAAAAAACTAAATTTGAAATTGGAAACCAAGATTAGAGAACTAAGCAACCAGGTTTTTAAGTGGGAAGACACACCAGCTGAACTACCAGATCACTAACTAGAGGAAAAAGATATATGCTCTGAAAGTATATACTAAGAAGAGGGTGACTGTAAAACATCTAAAGCCTAGGCAGACCAACTCTTCTAAGTTGCTAGCTAGAAGTAAGAGAAAAACTGGTAAAGAATCTGAGAAAAAAGAAAAGCCCAAATATGGGTACTAGGGCTGTATGAATTCACAAGAGCAAGAAGTAAGTAACCAAAAACTAACTAGAAAGGTTGTGGTTTGAGATACAGACTGGGTTACAGTAGTATCCTAAAGGGTGACTTGATGGCTATCACTAATCAGTTAAATTCTAATTTGTAATCTTGGTGATATCATCTTAAATAGAAGCTTCGGTATAA
This sequence comes from Dentiscutata heterogama, assembly GCA_910591775.1. Lineage (NCBI taxonomy): Eukaryota > Fungi > Glomeromycota > Glomeromycetes > Diversisporales > Gigasporaceae > Dentiscutata > Dentiscutata heterogama. The sequence continues at coordinate 16,924 of CAJVPU010000378.1, read as the reverse complement.
TAAATCTAAGAAACTGAAATAACTAAAAACCTATTTAGCAAGTTCTGAGTTGGGAGGTAGTATAACTTTTGACAGTGCTACAGGAAGACCGAATTTAGAATCAGGAACTGAGACCGGATAACTAAGCAACCAGATCCTTAAGTAGGAGAATATACTAGCCAAACTACCAGATCACCAACTAGAAGAAAAGGATATGTGCTTTGAAAGCATATACCAAGGGGAGAGTAACTATAAGATATCTAAAACCTAGGCAGACCAACTCTTCTAGGTTGTTAGCTGGAAGTAAAGAAGAGATCAGTAAAGAATCTGAGAAAAAAGAAAAGTCTGAATGTGGATACTGGAGCTATATAAACCCACAAGGGCAAGAAGAAAGTAACCAAAAACTAATTAGAAAGATTGTAGCTTAAGATACAGACTAGGTTATAGTAGCATTCTAAAGAGTAGCTTAAGATACAAACCTGGTAGCAGTAGCATAATAGTTATGAGTTAAGAAGAGGTTACCAAACATGCAGGTGAATACATGTGTAGAACATGTACCACTCTGTTAGGTTTATTACAAAGATAAATTAGTTTTAAGATAGCTGGTAATGTAGTAGTATTGCAAAAATCTATATATAGAATAGATAAGTTATATACATGTTAAGTAAAAATAAGTAGTATGTTGTGATTAGAAAGTTTAAATGGATAACTCTATAGTTGGGTTGCAGGTATAGCAAATAGTATAAAACCTTCAGGCAGACTACTTAAATTAGATATCAAAAATGCATATGTGGCTTGATATACTTTCATTATAATATATAATGCTTATAAGTTATTTAATAAAAACTTGCTAACTCAAGAAGTTAATTTAACACTTAAAAAAAAAAAAAAAAAAAAGATACTATATCAACTATAACAACAAAATCAATATAGTATCTTTTTTCACTTTTTATATTCATAATTTTCTATATTTCTAATACATCTTCCTGTTCTACTTCATCAATAAGTACTTGTAGCATAATAAGACATGTATCATATTGGTCTTTGATAAATCCATCATTTACTAGTCGATTATTTTTTTTATAATACAAGATATACTATTAGATAAGCTTAAATTTTATATACAAAAAAAAAAAAAAAATTATGTATATACTTGTTCACTATATAACTCTTTAATAGTAGATTTAATCCTTTTTGCACTAATAAATAGATATTGTAATATTTCTATTTTTATTGTATTTGTAATAGGTTTAGTAAGATATTTATTGATAACTTTTACAATTTCAAGAAACAAATCTTGTCTAGCAATCGAAATAGTATTTGTTGTAAATACTTGTTTATAATCATGAAACTGGCCCCACTGTACTTCTTTTTTTAATCTTGTATTAAGTCAATTAGCAAGCTCATATAGATTACTATTTGCTTTTAATTGTTGTTTAATAACTAAATTGTAGCTTTCAACTCTTAATATACTTTCAATACCTGCCATGAATACTCTATAAAGATAGATACAAGCTTATAAATAATATTTTGGATCTAATACATATAAAAGATAATATTAAAAAATCAGTAAATAATTTGTTTCATTTTTCTTTGAATAGAGGTTTGCATAAACTATTACAACACTTATAAAACTGTGCTATAAAATTATCCCAATTATTGCCCAATTTTACTTTTAGGTTTTTAAATAAATTTTATACAATATAAAAGATATAATGGGCCAAATATATTTCAGAAAAAACAATTGGAATAGCTAAATTAAGTGCAGAATCTTTATCTATAAATATAACAATTAGAGCTTTGCTTGTAGCTTTTTTATTATGCTCAAGTATCCAAACATGTATATCAACAGTTTTGTTATTTATCAATACTTGGCAGGCAAGACAAGTTTTGTATTTATTATCAATTACTATGAAAATTCTCAATAGCATTTGGTACTAATTAGTTTTTGCTATATTGTCATTGACAATGATATTATAATACTTAAGCCAAAGATCAACCTAGCCTAAAGATATCCAAAGAAGACAAACTAAATGATTGTCTTGGTTTAATTCAAAATCAACAATTCAATATAGGTTTTTTAGTTTTTTTTTGCATTAAATAAGTAAGCAAAATCAATATATTATTGCTAATTTCAGCTATCTTTTTTACTTTTTGGATTGTATTTGCCAAATTCTGGTCTTGAAAGTTAAGATCTGGAAATCGAGCTTTTAGAAAATGCTTTTGTACAATAAGTAACAAATTATCATGCCTTATTATAAGTTTAATTTTATAAATCATCTCTTGAGTTAATAATCTATATTTTATACCAAATTCTCTAGTTTCAAGAACAAGAATATGATTATATTTATTAATATATATTATGATTGAAATTTGTGAAGCTCCTGATAAAAATAAGTTGATATGCTACAAGCAATTTGTTTTTTTTGTTTTTATATTTCTTTGTATTTTATTTAAAGCTGTTTTTAGTTTTTTTTTAGATTTATACTTTTTAGAAAATTCACAGACAAAGGTTCTTTTATGTATTTGATTTGAATTGCTTTTTTCTACTCAATATTTGGTTACTATGAAACCATTTCTAGTACTATAGTCATTAAGATAGTTTTTTACTTTATTCTATATAGTAAAATCAATACTTTTAGAAATATCTTTAGAAGCAATTATAATTGGATCTATTGATATAAGCCTATTTTATTAGTTTTATATATGCAAGCTTGTATTTATATGCTTTAAGTACTTACTATTTTCAGATTTTATTTAGTATAGGTGGGAATATAAAGATATTATAAGATTATTTAATATAAAAAAAAACTAACTCTAACTCTAACCTAACTATAATTTAAATTATTATCTTTATCCTAACTCTAACTATTTATAAATTTGTTTAAATTAGTTCAAATAGTTATTTTTATATATTATAATTTTATAATACTTTTATATTTCTACTTATACTAAATATTAACTTTATTTTTACTGTTTTCATAATTTTTTATATTTTCTGTCTGTGTTGTGAGTATTTTATTTTCACTATCTTCATTATACTCTATGTTTTCTACCTATATTGTTGGCATATTATTTAACTTGTCAAGATTATAATTTTTAAATATAATTAAAATATGCATTGATAAGTTTTGATTGATGATTTGGTAAATTCATTTATAAAACTTATGAAATTTTTTAACTAACTCACTAATATCACTATTAATAAGATTAAATGAACTTGTTTTGGATATTGTTCTGCAGATAAATTCAACAGTATAAATATTTTGTAATAAAATATTAATTATTTACAATACGATTTGTAAGTCTTTTTTTTTTTTTTTGTAGTGATTTCAAATTTGCTTGTTTTACAATATATTTATTTTGTTTTGGGGACTTTAACAATGCACTTTTAGGTTTTGTTTTTCACAAAGTGATTTTTGAATTTTGTTTTATAATGCAATTAACAATTTCTATAGATATAAAGCAATTAGCAATTCTATGTGTATAATGCAATTTGTTTTTTTATAGTGCGAAATATAATTGTTTTGTTTCATAGCACAATTAATAATTATAGCAATCTTTGTTTATTTGATGTGATTTATTTTTTAATAAATTAAGAAATATGATACTGTAATATCTCGCCTATTACCAAATATATAAATTATATAGTTTTAGTCAATATAATTTTATATCTATATGCTATGCTAAATTTAATTGCTTTGCACCCTGCAGGATGAATATTTATTTATAAAATTATATATTTTCTAATTGATAAAATTAGTAAAGTTATTGTTATATAAAATATTAATTTTTATATAATAGTAAATTTGTTAATTTTATACAAATAAACCTACTTTAAGTTCAAAAAGAATCTATTTTAAATTTAAAAGGAATCTGCTTCAGATTTAAAAAGAATCTTTAGATTTAAAAAGAATCTACTTTGAGTTTAAAAATAATTTACTTTAGATTTAAAGAAAACTAACTTTAAGTTTAAAAAAAACTAACTTTGAATTCAAAGAGGACCAATTTTGGGTTTAAAAAAAATTAACTTTGAGTTTAAAAGATATCTACTTTAGATTCAAAAATAACCAACTTTGGGTTCAAAAAGAACCAACTTCAGGTTCAAAAAAAATCTTTTTTAGATTCAAAAGAAACTAACTTCAAATTCAAAAAGAACCAACTTTGGGTTCAATAAGTACTAACTTTAAGTTTAAAGAAAACTAACTTCAAGTTTAAAGAAAACCAATTTTAGATTCAAAAAAAACCAACTTTGGGTTCAAAATAACTTTGGGTTTTAAGAATATCAACTTTGGGTTTAAAAAAAAACAATTTCAGGTTCAAGAAGAACCAACTTTAAATTTAAAAAAAACCAACTTCAGGTTCAAAGTAATCCAACTTTAGATTCAAAGTAATCTAGCTTTAGATTTAAAATAACTAATTTTTAGATTTAAAATAAATAAAACTATTTTAAATTTAAATTTTTTTATATATTATTGTATAGGTTTATAGCTAGTTATTATATAAATTATATATATATATATAAATTATTTGACTAACTTCTACCTTTTAAATAATATTCATTATAATCTTTATAATATATATTTTATTAAACTCAACATGTTTATAAACTTTGAACTTTTTTAAATTAAAATTAAAATAATTTTAACTAATTAGTATACTAAAAAAAATAGGTAAATTTAGGTTGCTTTTTGAACTAAACTTGAACTTGACTAGAGTTTAGTTCAGTTCAGTTTAGATTAATATAGAAAACTCATAAATTTGAAAACATAGTAACTTCAAAAAAATATTACAAACTATTTATTTGTAATATCTAAAAGCTTAATAGAATAGGTCATATTATAAGCACAGAGTATTAAATCCATTAAAAAAAACTATTGGCCAAGTAAAACATATAAACAAGTATTTAATTTAGATTAAATAAAGAATGAAGCCTTGGCCAAACCAACCTCATAACCAATGTGAAATCTGAAGAACCTAAATGCATAACAAAGAAAAAGAAAAGAACAAGAAACCAAAGACAAAATCAAGTCCTTGCCATATTTCATATTGCAAGAGCAAAGCCTTTGTAATTTCTTGAATTATGTTGTAATTATCTTTGTAAGCCCTACGTTAGTATGAGTTTTTCCTTAATAATTCATTAAGATGTAGTCAGTATTGTCCCTAAGTCCCTTTAAATTATAAAAGGAAGAAAAGCTATAAAAGAGATAGGAATTCGCGTTAGTAAAAGGACATCCTACGGGATTCCAATAATTCCTTCATAATACATTTAATAAATCACCCTGATAAATCTTTTTAATAAATTAAATTATTGTTAAATCACCAACGTCACGCCTCTGGCGAGTTACCTTATATTAATACAAATATACATTTTCTATTATAAACTTATAAAAACGTACAATTCACCCCGTAACATTATCTAATAGATTTCATTGCATGAAATTCAATTTTGATTTTGCGCTTTTAAAAATCTTTTAATGTTCTCAATATAGAAAAATTAATTTGTATAATACAGTACCAAAAAAATTTATTTAATGTTCTCAAATAGAGAACATATTTTAATAAATTATGTTTTTAATTAGCATTCTCAGAGAACATTGAAAACATTGAATTTCGCACACTACTGGCGAGTTACCTAAAACTAATTTAACCTTTAATTGTCTCATTTTGTGTTCGCGATTCATTTCACCCCATGATATTTATAATTAGATGTATTATAATTTGATGTATAATTAGATAATAATAATATTTTATCTTAATATTACAACAATAATATATTTTATTATACAAACAAAGCTTTTTAATATACGTATTTATTAATATATAAATTGTGCATATCGATATATGGCGTACCGGAGCTATATATAATGTCTTCCACAACATGATGCTGAATTCTTAGACCTCTAGTATAGGTGACCCTATTCCAAAATCAATTGATTAAATAATAAATATAGTTTATTAATGAGGTAATCTATATTATTGTGTTTTGCAAAATTGTGTGACTCCTATGATTATTTTTTTATGATCAAATGATTGTGATTGCGATCGCGATTGCTAAAGCCAGAGGTCGTCTAATGCCAGGTAGTTTTTTTTAAATTGATTACTAACAAATTTGTAAATTAAAAATCATGTGAAGCATATATATACCTGGCTTTAGACGATCCTAAAGCGAGCCAATTTATCATGAATCTGGGCTTGACACAATTGGTTTTAGCAATCGCGATCGCAATCACAATCATTTAATCATAAAAAAAATTAATCATAGGGGTCACACAATTTTGCAAACCGCAATAAAATGAGATCCCTAATTGAGATTTTTGTAATCTAAAGTGGAAGAATCTCAATACCCGCCAAATTATCAGTTCAAAATCAGGAGGGTTACTTTTATTGTAATTAACCGTATGTAAATTTATAACATATAGTTTTTTTAATATGAGAAACTAAATTCACAGATTCGTTAAACAGTTGACTTGGTTAAACCATTTAGCAGAAAATTTGAATTAAAAATTTCCTTTTATCAAAATTTACATGTGAACATTATTATTTCAACCACATGTATAAATAACACCTAAAATAATGTAAGAATGACAGAATGACAAACCGATGATTGCAAGAGTAATCAGATTCAAAACTTTATAAGTTGAGAAATGGACAGATCAGGTATATGATAAACAAGATTTGTTACAACTTCTATATTGGTACAAGAGTGTTTGAAAATTTTGAAAAGATTTAATAAATTTAAGATTTGCAAAAAAATAAGAAAAATAGAAATTGAGTAATTGTATGAGAACGCGAATTTTTAGATTTTATTATGTATGAATTATTTTAAAGATTATATGGAACATTAGGACCTTTTTTACTAAGCGATAATCAGACTATCATAGGCAAATTTATATTAGAACAATAAGTAGTCCACTTGTTGAAAAGATGGAAAGACAAGCAGTCTTTTAAGACTGAGTGATATTTATATATAGAATAAGGAAAATTTCTTGTAAAACAAAAATTTATTTACCAGTCATTGACATTATCTTAAATTGGTTACAATGTTATTTGAGTATATTTTTGAGGCAGAGCATGTAAGAATACGAGGGATAGATAGGATCGAGAGTATTCGACACTTAAATCGTGAATATAATGCTAAAGAAAAATTCGATACAGTTATGTAGGATAAGAATGAGTGGAAGTTAAACTACATATGAATCAAAGGAAAAAATATTCAAAGTAAAAAATCAAGGAATTCTAGATCGTGTGAAATCAGGTCAATAGCTAAACCTTATAGAGGACCACCTCCGAAGAAAATCCTTGAATCAGTCGTATAAGTCATTAAAAATAAATGCGCTAAGTGATTTACACATGGGATCAAATTATGTAGTAGAATAAAGTTGCATACAAGTATAAATGTTTTAACAAATATTGATATGTGATACGCTTAACATTTCAAAAAAGGTAAACAAATAAATGTCAACTCGAGATTAGCTTAATGTTCTAGAGTATTAATGATGATAACTTCTAAAATTTGGTTCATACCGTTACCATTTAATTTAGTCAAAATACTTATTCTATCGCTTTATTGAACAACACAAAGCTAACGGACGTCGAACTATTTATATATTACGTTCGGAAATTGAAATCTAAAATTAGAATTGATAATCTTTTATACTAATATAATTTTTAAAGAAGTTTTTTATTCATTGGAAATATTGTTTTGAATGAAATCTTAGTGACAGTTCCGTTACTCATAGTAGGATGTCCGCAGCAGCCTTTAAATATTTAAACAGAGGTTAAAAATTATTCTTTAAATGGGCTATTACTGACCTGTCAATCTAAATATCTCCCAAAATTGGGAATTTGTCTTGAAAAACAAGACTTTCGCTGCGATCATCATCATCATTTTTTAGCGTTAAAGGCGTATATATGCTCTTCTTTCAAAGTACGTCTGCTCTTTTATCTCACTTTTTGTTTATTATTTATTTATTTATTTATTATTATTTTTTTTTTAGAATATAAATTTTAATTTTTTGTTTGTCTAAGAACAGACTTCAAATTAAGAAGACGCAGTGAAAAATATTTTAGAGAATCCAATAACGATTTGCTTAATAAATATAAAATAAAAACTTTTTTTTTCTTTTTTCTTTTTTTTTTTTTTTGACTTGGTAAAGTTTATTTAAGTAAAGAACCACTTTAATTACCTTCTCGCTTTATGCCTTAATAACCGGAATTCAGATTTTAATCTAAATTACAGTATATAATTATCTCTAAAAACAAATTAATTTTCGACGTGTCTTGCAGAGACAAATCGTTACTTCGTTCTCTCATCGCCGCCTTGCTTCTCTCCTCTTGAAGAAGAAACGTTAAATAATGATGACTGATGCTGCAAATGCTCGCAGTGCGAGTTTAGTCGATAGTACTTCCGACTCCGAATGTCTACAAGAAAAATCCGATGAAATCAATAACGTCAATGTCTCGTCCGGAGTTAGTTCAGATGATATCGTCGGAAACGGAATTACTATAAAAATAACCGCTGATAATGCCTCTATTGTCAATGCGGATGCTACTGATGATCGACAGAACAACGATAAAGTAAACGTTTCGATCGGTAAGCACAACCTTTAAATAAATGTATTGGTCCTACAATTTATTTATTTTATTTCTTAAAAAAATATTAGATACTCAAGAAAAAAAAACATTAGATTCTCAGGATGATGAAGCTCTCGCTTTTAAATCTCAATTTGATGGTACTATAATCTCTTGTATCATTTTAATGCTACAACGAATAAGATCATACTGATCACAAGGATTATTTAATAATTTAGAAATTTCAAATATTTCAAGAATGTTGGAAAATGCAAAGGCAAATAACAATTCTTATAACAATCGGTATCATGGATCCCCTGGGCGGATGCATTCCGGATTTTCTTCAAATTATTTATCGTCACAGAGAAGAGTGAATGGTACGATATCTTATGTTTGGTTTTGTATTTTTTTTTAAAAAAAAAAAAAAATTGGACTCAATTTTATTTTTTAATAGTTCGCTCGCACCATCGGTCCCTTTCTCACCCATCATTGCCAACTCGTCATACTTTACAAAACAAGCGTAATCCTGGTTCCTTTTATGCTGGTCATCATAGATTGGCTTCTTTACCTTCTCCTTATACCGGGATGCCTTATTCTGGATTTGATTTATCTGGTCAAGATGAGGACTTGCATTTAAGTTTTGACGACCCTTTAATTATGATTGATGATTCTTCCTCAAAATTTGGTTTTAAAAGCGGTTCGTATATATATATATATACATACATACATACATACATACATACATACATATATATATATATATATTTTTTATATATATATATATATATTTTTTATATATATATATATATTTTTTTTATATATATATATATATTTTTTATTCCTTTGTTTTGTACTCGCTCATTTAATTTTAATGTTAATTTTTTTTTTTTCCCTTAGATTCGGATTGGGATATGTCATCTCCAATATCTTCAACTCCTGGCTTTCCTTCGTCCCCAAGTTCTATCGATCCGTTTACTTCACCGTTATCCCCAAACAATCTTATGAATTCTTTAGATGATGATGAGTTAGTGGAAAAACAATTAATGTTGGAAGAAGAACGAATTATACTTCAAATGAAACGTCAAGAATTAGATAATGCTATTTATAAATTACATTATCAAAATGTTGAATCAAATTTCAACCATTCTTTGTCTTCTTTGATAGAAACAAAATATAAATTCTCTCAAACTCCTCCTCAAACAACAAGAGGTTCTTCATCCACAACTCCTTCTTTATCAAGGCAGACTAGTTTTTCAAAAAATTTATCCCCTCAGCAACCAAGATTTCAACCCATTGGTCCTCCTATTAAAAAACCTGCCACTTGTGATTATTCGGTTTCTTCTACAATGTCAAGTTCGGCTCCTTCTCAATCTACTTTTTCTTTATTCTCTAAATCTCCTAGTCTTTCTCTTAATCATACTTACTTACCTACGGTTAATGAGCAAAGATTATCTAATGTTCTTAACGATGATAAATTAAATGATTTCTCTCTGACCGGTTATCCGTTAACTCCGTCTGGTACTCCTCCTAAATATGTTGATCGGGATTATCTTTTTCCTTCTCCTTTTCATTATTCTGCTAATCATCTTAGCCCCAAAATTTGGTCAAATCATAATGATGCTTCTCACTCAAAGTCTTTTCGAACTCTACCAAAACGTGATTATTATAGCGCTCCAACAACTCCAAATTATTATACCCCGCCTACTCCTCAATTTAATCGAAGTTCTCAACATGCTCTAAATCAATTATCTATTGGTCATTTCACTAGAGCTAATTCAAGTTCGCTATATTCTTCTCCAGTTGATGAACGTGATGAATTGTGGCATGGTGATGAAGCTTTTAATCCAATTTTAACACCACCTGAAATTTCTTCTATGAATAAATTTTCTCCTTCAATTAATAATGATGAGAATAATTTATTCAATAAAAATAATTCTTGTCATCAATTACATAATATTGTTCAACCTAAATTATTTTCTTCAACTCACAAAATTGGCGGTGATTTTTTTTCTTTGGTTGGCAATCAAGCTGCTTCTGATTCTCATTATGATGGGTTAACTCATGATAAAGGGATGAGAATAAATGGACTTTATAAACTCGAAGTCATGTAAAAACTTGGCTTTTATTTTAATGGTTTTATTTGGTTTATCATTATTATTATTATTAAATTAATTGCCTTTATTATTATTAATTTATTATTCAACCATGTAAACCTATTTATAATCTCTTCCCTTTTTTTTTTTTTTTTTACCCTAAGATTTGACTTATTATCATTATTATTACTATTACTACACCGCTATTCTTACTATTATACTATTATTTTACTATTATTTGGGTGGGTTATGTTTAGTGAGGTTCTGAATTTATCAAAGGGAAGATAACGGTTCTTTGTGTTTTGCGGTTAATAATTAATGTTTAATTTAAACTTAGACGATGTTCGAGAATTATTTAGGATGTAAATTAGAACTTTTAATAATTATACTGTAATAATGTAATGTTTCTGGTATCTTTTTTTTTTTTTTTATGAAGGTTTATTAGAGTGGTTTTCTTTGCTTTAATAAAGTGTTTTTTTTTTAATTGGTGGTTCAAGAACTTTTGTGATTCAATTTCATATGTTTACCTTATCATCTTTGATAAAACCACTCAGAAAAATAATTACTTCTAGAAGAGTAATCAATTAAGTAATCAATTGTTTTTAAATTTCTCCAAATAGACAAACAGCCAAGCTTCGAAGAAAGTAATATTAAAAATTTGTAAAAATGGTTTATAGCTAAAATTAATAATAGAATTTGGCTGGGAATTTAAATAGCAATTGCAGTTACGATTCCAATTCCAACGAAAATATACAGTACATTAATAGTTTTAAATAGTATAATAGAGTTCTAAAAGAAACCACTACCGGTACTATGAAATATGATAAGAAAAGATTAAAGATATCCAGTTTATTTATATTCATCCTTCATATTAATTGTTTTTATATAGTCGCTTTTCTCTATAAACCGGATTCTGGCAATAACGAATAATTCATGTAGATTCACAATAAGATCTTATAATCCGTTATGAGTATTCGAATTTTGAAAACTTTGAATCGTTATACGTATAATATTATGCAACAAAACTTGCGTTAAGAGTAGAGTGTCGACTCAAGAATATGGTCCAATAAATTATCGAATACTCAACGGTAGAGACTGACTCACATAGAGATTCAAGCCGATTAAATTCTTATGATTTGGCTAAGATGTTAGATTTTTCTTAATATGTAAAATTTTAAGTTTGGGTTGACAAATAACTAGATTACTTAAATTTGTAATTTAAAAACTATACATCAAAAGAGTAAAATAATAGTTAAAGTACTTTCTTGATACATAGGCATCAGTAATGAATATTATGAAAGTACTTTCTTGATACATAGGCATCAGTAATGAATATTATGAAAGTACTTTCTTGATACATAGGCATCAATAATGAATATTATGAAAGTACTTTCTTGATACATAGGCATCAGTAATGAATATTATGACTAGCCGGCTGATAAAATTATCAACCAGATAAAAAGCTAAGCGGCTGGCTAAACGCTAAATCAGCTTGAAACATTAATATAATCAATATCATTTTCGTTAACATCTGATCGACTATTATTTGATAAACTATTTTTGGTATTGTCTGATTATTATTTGAGTGCCGCAAAGGGAAACTTGTAATTTTTCATCTAATAAGAATAACTGACTTTTTCTTTGCAGCACTTATTGATATGCTTCTTTCATTATTTTTTGAATTTATGTTATTTACTAACCATTCCTATTTACAGCATGAAATAGTCAATAATAATGTTTTGTACATTTGCGAAAAATTACAATATATTGTCTTTGTGAACATAGAAAAACTATCTTAGCCAAATAACTTTAGCATTTATTCTCATCTTTGCATCATGGCTTAGACGATCTCACAAAAACAATAAAAGATTGTTTTTGTGATATAAAAATAATGGAAATTGCTATTTCCACAATTATAAATTGCTATTTCTACAATAGTTACATGATATTTTCTATTTTTAGATATTAATATATAACTCTAACTTTAAGTTTTAATATTACATATAATTCTCTAACTCTAACCCTAAAACTAATAAGTAAACCTTTCTTCTAGTTCTAAGAAAAGTTGTAGAGGAGGTTTTTCTGGTTCTAATAGTGGTTAGATTATCAAAATCGGCCTGGTGGATCCCAAGATATTTGGGGTTAAAGGCGCAAACATAAAGATCTACAAATTTATTATTACATGAAGTATTATAGTTTATAATAGTAACGTTAAGATTATTGGTTGGATCCAGATATCTGTAATCTTGATCACACCATCTCGAATGGGAGCTTTGGCGTAATAAATCCAGAAAACCGGAATTACTGAAAACCCGTTTAACAAGTCCTGAGTTGGGAAGTAGCAGTGATCTTTAACGGTGCTACAAGAAGACTGAATTTGGAACTAGAAACCAAGACCAGAGAACTGAGCGACCAGGTCCTTAAGTGGGGGGACACACCAGCCGAACCACCGGCTCACCACCGAAGGAAAAGAACTTGTGCTTCAGAAGCATATACCAAGGGGAGGGAGACTGTAAAGCATTTAGAGCCTGGGCAAACCAACCTTTCCGGATTGCCGGCTAGAAGTAAGAGAAAGACCAGTAAAGAATCTGAGAAAGAAGAAAGTTAGAACATGGGTACTGGGGTTGTTGTGAACCTTGCAAGGGCAGGAGTACATAAGTAAAAACTAATTAGGAAGGTTGTAGCTTGAAATACAGATCGGGTTACGGCAATATCCGAAAAGATAGCTTAAGATATAGACCTGGTAGTGGTAGCACAACAGGTACTAGTTGAAGAAAAGTTACTAAACACACAGGTAAGTATATATGTGAGACATGTACCACTCTGATAGGTTTATCACAAGGATAAATGCCCATGTAGCTAAAGTCTTAGAGTCATTCCATGGCATTGCTAATCTCAATAAGAGTGTTAGAGTAAGTGTGTTACAGAAATAGAGCCAGAGGATTTAAATAGGTATTCCCCATAGTTGGGTACAGATACGGTAGCTAGTATAGAACCTAGGGCAGACTACTTAAATAAATAATCAAAAGTTGCATGTATGGCTAGTTGTACTTTCATTAGTAAAATAATCAGAAAGCTTAAATAAATAATCTTCTAGTTAGATTGCAGATATGGTAGCTAGTGTAGAACCCAGGCAGACTACTTAAATTAAGTATCAAAAATATACGTGTGGCTAGTTGTATTCTCGTGAAATTGATATAATATTGTAACTATCTGAATAAAACTATATGCCAGGAGTCTAAGTGATTACTTTAATATTTAAAAAAAAAAAAAAAAAAAAAAAAAATAGTTTATAATAGTAATTTAAGCTAGCTATAGCAGCTGTGGCTAAGCTGGCTTAGCTAGCTAAGCTAGCCAATTAGGGTAGGTAGCACAAAGATTACAGGTATGCTAACCAATAGCATGCCCAAAACCCAAATAGTCTATAGACATGTTATTTATATATATATTGAAATATTCCAAATAGAAAGCAAATTTTGAAAGAAAATTAAAATAAAGTTCCAGAATATTTCAAATAGTAATGCAACATGTATATTATAATTAACCAATCAAAATAAATATATTTACTATATGGTTTAAAAGCATGTCACCTGGCATATCTAGCATAAGCCTTAGTAAATAGCATACTATCTAGTATATAAAATTTTTTAGCTATACTACCTACTCTATAGCCAATGTAATATGATTGGCTAGCTAATATGGCTAAAGATCATATAATTAAGTATATAGTAGGATTCTGGTAAATTTCAAAAAGGAATACCAAATTTTCAGAAGTTTATTAAAATTTTCTGAAATATAGTATTTGTCAACTATTAGTTAGCCAATTAGCTAATATTTTAGTTAGCTGGTTTAGTTAACTAACTAAAACCTTATAGCTTAAATTACTAGTTTTTTTTTTTTTGAATATTAAGGTGACTACTTAGGCCCCTAGCATGTAGCTTTATTCAGATAGATCACAATATTATATTAAATTCACGAGGATACAACTAGTTACATATGTACCTTTTGGGTACCTAATTAAGTAGTCTGCCTGGGTTCTATACTAGCTGCCATATCTGCGATCTAATTAGAAGATTACCTATTTAAACTCTCTGATTATTTACTAACAAGAGTACAGCTAGCTATATCTACAACTTTTGGTTACCTATTTAAGTAGTCTGCTCTAGGTTCTATACTAGCTATCATACCTATAACTCAACTAGGGAGTTATCTATTTAAATCCTCTAGCTCCTTCTTTGTAACACACCCTACCTTAACACTCATTTGAGATTAGTAATGCCATGGAATAACCCTAAGACTTTAGCCACATGGGTATTTATCCTTGTAGTAAACCTAACAGAATGGTACATGTCCTACCCATATATTCATCTGCATGTTTTGATAACTTTCACCTAACTAGTACATGTTGTACTGCCGCTATTGGGTTCGTATCTCAAGCTACCTTTTTGAATACTACTATAACCCAATCCATATCTCAAGTTACAACCTTTCTAATTAGGATCCCATTATATACTCCTTGCCTTTGTGAGGTTTACAACAACTTCAGTACCTACATTCTAGCTTTCTTTTTTTCTGAATTCCTTATCAATCCTTTCCTTACTTCTAGCCGGCAACCCAGAAGAGTTGGACTGTCCAGGCTTTAGGTGCCTCACAGTCACCCTCCTCTTGGTACATGCTTCTAGAATGTATGTCCTTTTCTTCTAGTTGGCAGTCCAGCAGTTCGGCTAGTATATTCCCACTTAAGGATTTGGTCATTTGGTTTTCTGGTCTCAGTCCTTGGTTTCAAATTTGGTCTTCCTGTAGCACTATTGAAGATTACTGCTACTCCACACTCAGGACTTGCCAAACAGGTTTTCAGTAATTCCAGTTTTCTGAATTTATTGCACCGAAGCTTCTATTCGAAATGGTGTGACCAAGATTATAGATATCTGGATCCAACCAATAATTTTAACAGTAACTAATACAGATTTAGTTTTTCAAAATCATCATCCATAGAATTCGAACTCTAGACCTGCCATCTGGGGGTGCTACCACTTCACTATTTTACTAAGTTACCACACTCTAAGAATTACTAGTTTATAATATTTTGTATAATAGTAAATTTGTAGATCTTTATATTTGTGCTTTTAACTTCAAATATCTTGAGATCTACTAGGCCGATTTTGATAATCTAACCACTATTAGAACCAGAAAAACCTTCTCTACAACTAGTGTTTTACATGGTCTAGATCAGTTCAGATATTATAAAAAACTAGTTTTAAACTAAAAACTCAATTCAGCTCTATATCTAAATCTGAAACCATAATACCAAAACCCAGAGCTGAACCAGAACCTGATTAATTATTTTAAAAAATTTTCAAGTAGGCATTTAAATTTTTTTGTTATTAATAAAATAAGGCTACATATCTAAAATAAATGCTGTACTATGAGATATATTTGTATGTAGCTACTTGGTATTATATTTTAATTTATTGGTTACTATATGATATTTACTAAATAAATATAGATATACTTGTTTTTAAGATTACTTACTAAATAATTTTTATATTTGATAAATATTGTTATAATGCTATAGCCTTCTTAGTATAAATATAGCAAAGTAACAAAGTTACCCAGTACAGTGATATACTTTATGAATATATATAAGATAGACATAAAGTATATATTTTAACTTCTTAGCAGGAGGCAAATAGTTCGAGATAATAACAGTTTATAGATAATAATATTTATTAATAACAGGTTTATAGTGATAACCTTGCCTGTAAAAATTACTCTAGAGGAGGAATATTACACTTTATAAATAGAGAGGGGTAAAGCGATAAGACTAGATTTTATAAGAGAATAAGAAACTCTAACTTGGGTAGAAGAGCAAAGGCTTCCTTTTTATAACTTTTCAACAGATAAAAGTGTAATATTATAATTGCTTAACCATGTAGAGGTTCTTAGAGACACTTGTACAAAGATATTCAGAGGTACTCTGTATAGAGACACTTGAAGGCACTCTGTGCAAAGACACTTGGAAGTACTTTGTATAGAGGTACTCGGAGATACTTTGTATAAAGGCACTCAAAGGTACTTTGCATATAGGTACTTGAAAGCACTTTGTGTAGAAATACTTAGAGGCACTTTGTATAGAAGTACTCAAAGGTACTTTGTATAGCATATTATTTTACTTAGCTGCAGTATTACTGTGCTCTATTCTATTACCCAATAGAATCTTCTCTATTCTAAATATAATTGACTATAACTAATAATCTAATACTAATAATATAATAATA
>CAJVPU010000377.1:0-18256 GCA_910591775.1 Dentiscutata heterogama | reverse complement strand
TTTGGGACAATTTTATTATATTTGGGATTTGGGATTTGGGTGGGATTTTGAGATTTTTAGTTTTGCCAACATGTATAGATCCAACTATAGATAGGTGATTCAGTAAACTATATAAATAATATGTTCACGCACGATAACTGAATTCTTTTCTTGCAATTAATATCATCTCCTTTAAGACAGGAAATAAATCATTATTTTTGCATTGTTTTTCGATCAAGATTAGTGCTTACAAAAAAAGGTATGATAAACATATTAGAAGAATGGTTTGAAAAAGCTATTTCCGAAGGGCATATTAATTATATCAATTATAATAATTTACAGACCCTATTGTAATCGGCATTGGAGGTTTTGGAAAGGTTCTTAAATACGAGTGGAGAGACAGTGAATTAACGGTTGCTCTTAAATGTCTTAAAGTTGATACAAACATTGATGAAAGAATCATTAAATATTTTATTAATGAGGTATTATTTGTTGTGTTAAAGCTTTGATAATATCTACAGCAGAATAATAAATTCATATAATTAGCTTAAGCTATTGCGAAGAGTTTCGTGCCGTCAAAACGTTATTACGTTCTATGAAGTAACAAAAGGTAAACAAGTAATTTATAATTTTTGAAGATATCAACTAAATAATACGTTAAACAAAAAATATATTTATCCTATCAAATCGAATATATAGATAGCAACGGATATTATGATATGTTACAATATGTTAATCAAGGAACTTTACGAGAATACCTAATGCAAGTTTTACGAACTTACAATGGACTGATAAACTATGCATTGCTAAGGAAATAGCACTTGGGCTTTTATTTTTACATTATTCATAGAGATCCGGTAAATATAGTATTATGTATATTTTACAGATAGTATTTATTAATTTATAAATGCATAATTCGACCATTATATTTTAATAATTTAGCATTCAGGAAACATCTTAATTCATCACAGACAACCAAAGATTACAGATTTCGGACTATCAAATTAACGAAATTGCTTCGAACTCAAATGCTCATGGAATGTCAGCGTACTTCGAACCTCAATATCTTGTTGATGCTTTAGTTGATTTTTTTCATTATTGATAAAACCACTAATTTTTGACTGATCATAGAATTTTAAATGAACATAGATTTTATGAAAGATATTTAGTTTGGACTAGAAGTTCCCAGCTATATGTTTAGGGATGAACGCAGCAAACTCTAAGTACTTTTTCTCGTAGTCTTATTAAAGATAATTTAATCAATTATAATACAATTTCTAAAGATTTGTACAAAATTAAAGAATCTTACTTAGCACTTAGTGGACACATTAGGCCTTCTCTTTTTGATATGATTCAGATTAAACGTTGGGTATGTGATAGTTTACACACTACTGTATATTAAGAATAAGCAGGATTAAGGTATAAAAACAAATTCATTCTTTTCCAGTCGCATGCTTTTATTTATAATTATATAACAATTAAAATTGTATGTACGTAGACTACAGTCAGATCTTCAACGTGGTCAATTAAATGAAAATTTGCAAAATTTAATTTTAACTGAAATGAAAAGATTACGAATTAATTAGTTATTTATATCATTTAATTTATTTTAATATAAATCATCAAATAGTGTACAAATTGCTTGGGTTCATTTATTAAGTTATAAAACTTCATGTTTAAATACAGTCAGACCCCTTAAATGCAACCCCTCTAAGTGCATGTCCTATGAAAAACCTCTCTAAATGCATGTCTTCTCTTGGGCCCAACTAATATTACGGCTATAGATTCTTATCTCCCTAAATGCAATACCTCTTTAAATGCACGTTTGGCTAAATTTTTACATATGATCCCGTCGCATTGCATTTAGAGAGGTCTGACTGTACATTGTTATATATATATTATAAGTAATGAAAGTGAAAGTCTATATATTCGCCATTTTAGTGTGCGCATTAATATAAATAAAAGTTAGATAAATTTTTAATAAAAAAACTCTAATACGAAATAAAAAGTAAATAAAATAAAACACCTACCAGTTACCAATTTTCTTCGTTAGATCCTATTAGTGTATTGTTGAAAGTAAATTCAATTCTGAGTCTATTTGTATAATAGTGATTTATTATGTAAACGTAGCCCATCTTGACATATTTTTGAAAAAGGATAAATATTTTATTTTCATCCTTTTTAGCTCCAAACATATCTCGATAACAGGAGTCAGCTTGAAACGTTTTATTATAATAACCCATAACAGTAAGTTTCCGGTAATAAAGTTAGCCTGCATTCATAAGATGAAAAAATAAAATTAATATTTTCGGAAATTCAATAATAGTATCACAAAATTAATTCTCCCAATACAGCAATACTAACTCTGTAACAATCAGGTGTTGTAAAATACTGTAATTTTGTCAAAGGCAGGCATCATTATTTTGTTTTTAATATTATTTTCAGGTTCAGACGAAGATTCCAAATAGAAAAAGATCCATTGATCTGAATTTCTTTCCAGTTCCACTATTTTACAAAATAAATATCATAAGTATGCAAAACAATTCAAATAAACGTATGTACTAAGCGAGATCTTTCTAAACGCACAATCTTTCTAAGCACTCTAGTTCCAGCCCAAATATATATGTACGTGATATCCATAAATATGCTTTTTCTATTGTTCTTTAGGTGAAGTCTGGCCTTGGCGGTGTGCATTTAGAGAGGTCTGATTATAATTAAAAACCTGACTCGCAAATCTCCACATTCACTCTTGTGAGATAACATAAATTATTAATATGAAATTAAGATTCTAGGTTATGAATCATGTAACTTAAACCTCGATCTTCGGTACTAGTAAAAGTTTAATCTTAATGCAATTTATGGTAAAATAAAGAATTAAACTTGATACATTACCTCATCCCGGTAGTATTTATTGTATAACCATAAGAAGTGGTGAATATTGATAATTTAACGAAATACTAAAAAAAAAATCTATATTTTCCTCATTACCGAATACAGAAATAGATTTTAACCAAAATTGGTTGAATAATTGTGCTGCCATTAAATTTAAGAATAATTGAAGTTAGTTAAATCTGACAATATATCAAGAAATTGTGAAAAAACAATGCACATAAGCAGAATTCTGCGTATTCAAACATTTAAATAATAAAATCTTAATGTACATACGTACGTACGTACAAATATCGTCATACAAAAATAAAATCAACTTAAATTCTGCATTGATTATCTAACAAACATGTGACTATAAATAATACAACTGGTTGAACAACCAGTTGAAATTAGATATTAACAGGTTACCGTGTTTAGCATTTGTTTTAAAACTTTATTTACCAAAATGGTATGGAAAGAAGAAAGCAACTATCCAGAAAGCCCTGATATTGTTCTAAAAGATGAACATCAAACATTTAAATTTCATATAATTAAAGAAGGTGTATATCCACCAAATCATAAACTTAAATATACTCGGCGCCCTGGAAAGTACCCTATACCCCATAATTATGTCGTTCAAACTACATATTCAAAAAAAAAATATGTTGTTGAGTGCTCAATAGCTTATATTGATGATAAACCGTTATACCAAATATACTTTGGAAAGTATTTAGACAAGCTTGTAGAGTCGGAACAGTCAACTTCACATGCTGCACAATTATATTGTGAGGTAAAATAATTATATATTTTAAAGATTAATATTATACATATACAAGTTTAATACTGTATAATTTTTATTAGGCTTTGGTTAAGTATATTCGAAACAATAAACAAGTAGAATCCAAGAGCAAGCTTTCTGGACCTCTTCTTTTTGGCCTATGCTGTAAAAGTGTAGAAGCAGTTCGTAAAAAAGTGCCATCAAATAGTTCAATACAAATAAAATCATTTAATATTTATAGTACCTTTGCACAACGCAAACATATATTAGATTTAGGAAAGCGGTTACTAGAATTTGTAGAAGAAGAAAAAGAGAATTTTTTTCATCCAAATGACAACATCGTTCTTAAACAAGCAAGGTTTGAAATTAATAATCATACATATAATATCAATTATGGAAAAGTCGATAAGCAAAAAATAGAAACACAAACACAGGCCATTGTAAAGTCAATTGATCAAAATCGAATTTCTCAGGATGCATATAGGTCTTTAGCTAGACTTGACGAATCGCTAATTAGAGCTGGAGCAGTTTATAATATGAGACAAGAGATAACAAATAGAGTCAATAAAAAAATTCCTATTAGTTTAGTTGATATTGATCAGCCAACCAGCTTCGAACCAATCACTGAAGAGTCTGATATTACAGATCCAAGTATAGTTACTAATGTTATTGC
The DNA here is from genome assembly GCA_910591775.1 of Dentiscutata heterogama. Taxonomy (NCBI): domain Eukaryota; kingdom Fungi; phylum Glomeromycota; class Glomeromycetes; order Diversisporales; family Gigasporaceae; genus Dentiscutata; species Dentiscutata heterogama. The sequence goes on along the minus strand of CAJVPU010000377.1, from coordinate 13,958 downwards.
ATCTATTGGTAAAGGTGGACAGCGACGAATTACAGACATACTTAATTATATAGTTCCATTATATGTTCAAAAAGAGGTTTTAAAACCTGGATCTACCTTACATTTACGCATATCCGGAGATGGTCGAAATGTTGGCAAAAAAGTTAAACATGTTATGGTAACTGTTGCACTTTTGAATAATTTAGACAAATTGCATAAACCAGAATCACACTATACATTAGTTTTATTTCCTGGCATGGAAAATTATCATTCACTTCAAAATGCACTAGCACCTTTAATATCAGACTTACGATTTTTAAATGAACACAGGTTTCATGAGGTTGGAGGAAGACATTGGAATGTTGAGATATATTTTAGTTCGGATTGGAAGTTCCTAGCTATATGTTTAGGAATGAATGCAGCAAACTCCAAGTACTTTTGCCCATGGTGTTCTTGCAATAAAGAAAATTTAACCAACATTGTTGAATATAATACAATTTCTAAAGATATGCAAAATATTAAAGAATCCTACTTAGAACTTAATGGACATATTCGACCTCCTCTTTTCGATATGATTCTGATTAAGCATTGGGTATGTGATAGTTTACATGCTATGTTAAGAATAAGTGACCGGCTCTGGGAATTATTTTTATCAGATCTTCAACGTGGTCAATTAAATGAAAATTTGCAAAATTTAATTTTAACTGAAATGAAAAGGTTACGAATTAATCATTTTCATTTTTGGATTGAAAATACAACACAAAATTCATCTTATACATCATTGATGGGTCCTGACAAACTTAATATTTTAGAAAATTTTGATTTTACTAATTTTATATCAAGAGAATTTTCTCAAGAACATGCTATTAAACTTCGCAAGCTCTGGACCGGTTTCTTTGAATTATACAAGATGATGACATTACCAAACATAATGGGATTAGAGTTTAAAGTTAAGGCAGAATCATGGTTAAAGCTATTTTTAGAACCATCTAAAGGACAACCGAATCGACCAAATTTTACTCGTGGAATGTATCGGGTAAATGTATATCTATTTTTGTCTTAAAATTTTATAAATATTGACTTAAAGTTTTTGTTTATATAAACAAAAAGGTGTCTGACGCTACACCTTACATACATGTGTTAGTCTCTCATATTTATGAGTTGATCGACATTCATCAAGAATTTGGAATTGCCGCTTTTAATTGTTCAGCTATTGAGAAAAAAAACCATCTTCAAGTTTGTCGCTATTTTCAATCTACACTTAAAGATGGCGGTCATGAAAACCATAGACGATCATGTATTCTTGAATTATTAGAACATGAAAACCGGGAACTATTTTTTCAACGGTTTGAAGTACCAAATTACTTTAAAAAAAGTACATCCTATAGGGTGGAAAATTAGTTTGTCATATCTTACTTTTTGAATCTAATACTGTTAATACTAATGTAGTTGTTTGGAGCTATTAGAGCTAAGATCATATTAAATCTGAGGGTAGTTTCATTTCACTTATTACATGTGAATATAATCATTACTAAATAAATAAAGTAATGGTCAATATTAATGCTTTGAAATAGCGTGTAGATTATATTTTAAATTAATAGCTTAAATTTGTCTAATGGGTATGTTTTTTTTTATTTAATTAGAGGTCTTACATGTAAAAATGCCAATCGAAATTTACTCAGATTTAAATCATATCCTTTTGGTTGTATCATATATAAAAAAATATAGTTAATCGTATTACAGATTATATGGATAACAATTATCTCACGAAATATTTTCAATAGTGGCTTTTTTGGTTTTTGTTTCCAATATGTTAACCATGATAGACGGTATATATTAGTTATTATTAAATTGTAGCTCTTAATGCATTTATTTATTTTTTATTATTATTCAATGTTAAGATTTAGAAAAGAATTTCATAATTGAACAAGTGGCAATAAATATATTAATGAATTTATTAAACAAACACAACTTAATGCCAAGGAATCTGAAGACATTAACGAATGGATACCTTTTAATAAATTTACAAATATCAAGTATCTTGCTAAAGGAGACTTTGGCACTGTTTTAAGACAATCTGGACTGACGGATATATTAAGAGATTTGATGTTGAAAAGAAGAAAGTCGCAAACAGATGTTTGTTTAAAAAAACTTGGTAATTCTTAAGATATAAAACAAGAATTCTTAAAAGTATGTATCATAAAGTTTATTATCATTATATTATTATTATTATTTATCTTAATTATTATTTTAGGTTGAAACCCAATATAAATGTTGGATAGATTCAGTAATTGGCATTTATAGCATAATCAAGAACCCAAATAATCATAATTATATGATGGTTATGGAGTATACAAAATGAGGAAATCTCTAAAAATTATTTGATAACAAATATAATGAGGTCTAAACTAAATATATTATGGTTTATACGTAGTATGGGCTTAATGAAATCCACAAAGCCGCATTAATGCATAAAGATTTTCATTCCGGAAATATAGTTAATGGAAGTATATCTTCTTTTATACCCTGGTCACTATATCAAGATCGCAAGGCATAAATCAGTTATACCCTAGGCACTATGTGTATAAGCGGAACTTTCAGCCCCGCTTATACCCAACTGCCCAGGATATAACTATTACATATCACCAATTCTAGCTTATGCAAGCCAGTGTCTCAAAAATCAAGCTCTGAAAGGATTTTTGGTGTGCTTCCCTATATTGCTCCCGAAGTGTTATATGGAGAAGAATATACTTTGGAATAATCATATCAGAAGTTTGTACTAGGTATCCTCCGTATCATGATATTCCACATGATAAGGATTTAGCAATTAAAATTTGTCTAGGGTATGGACCTGAAATTAGATGTGAAGTTTCCAGACTACTTTTAGATTTGATAAATAAATGCTTAGATACTAAACCCCAAAACCGACCAACTGCTGAAGAATTAGAAAATGTGTTAAGGAAGTATGCCGTTCTCTACTATATCAAGTACCAGCAAGCTTTTTCTGCAAGAATGAATTGTCTGTCTATTTGTGTTAGAGCCTGGAGACTGTTTCTCAGAAACGAAGCCAGAAGCTGATAGAACATTAAATACTGAAAGCTCTCTTTGTTGCATTTACTATCTTTCCATAACTGTCTATAAGGTTTTGTATATTAGATAATGTTTAATGATATTAAAAATAATCAAACTGTTGTTAAAAATAAAAAAACAAATTCATTAACTGGTTGGATTTTTGTGGTAATAAATTTTTAAATGATTAGTTAAAGAATAGTGATCTAGAAATCAGTAACTATCAAATTAAACATAAAGCGATATGAATAATAAGCTCTATAAAAAACAAACCATTTATTATAAACTCCAACTTATGTTTTTGCCTTGAAATATAGATTTTTGATAAATAACCTTTGAAAAAAAAAAAAGATCCATTTACTTCAATAGATCGCTCCTTATATTCGTAACGAACTATGAAATGAAGATCATATTTGTCACACAATTTAAATAAGTAATCTGTCTCCTCTTTAGTCCAATCTTTATCTATAAATTCATTTTATAAATAATACTACGTATCATGAATAAGCCATTGAGAAATAAAATTATATATGGAAATATTTTTGACTAATACCCATTAAATATTTTTCATATTCTTCATATGATGTCAATTTTTTTGTTATACTCGGCAAACCAATATTCTAAAATAATGTGAATAAGAATTAAAATTAATTACTGTTAAAAAAAAAGATATATTTGACCCAGTGATGTAGTGTTAACTAATCATAATAAAGCTTTGTTATTCCCTTTATCAAGTTATGTTACAATTATTGACAAAACGGATTCTATATCTAAATTTTCTCAATTAAAATCTTATCAATTATATTATAGTTCTATAATTAAAGATAAAGTTTCAATTACCAATGAACGGCCTTTGAATACAAATTCGGTTTTGAGGCTTTACAAAAGCTATTGGAGGTGGACCACCTATTAACTGAAAAAGTTCTCGAGATATTCCATCTATTTAAAACAAAAATATATACATAACTAAAAATATTTAAGATTTAAGCTGGGTTAAAATAATTTTTAATAACGAGCTACAGTACAATCTGAATAGTAATTTTCTGAAGCTTGATATTAATTTCAAAATTCAATAACTAAAAATTTCGGTTAATAGAATACTAACCAGGCTTCTTTTTTTTTTGACTTGTTTGTTTTTTTACTTGGTACAGGTATGTCTGTTGAATTTGAAGGTTTTGAGTAAAGTTCAAGGATATCTTGTACATCATTGCTGGTTATTGCTGCGATTAAAACAAGTTCCAACTTAGGAAGACATGTGATTAACCTCTATACCGAAGTAATTATAAGAGTAAAAAATTTGCTAAATATTCTAACCTATATTTATTACAGTAACCAAGAGTTAATAAAATTAAGGGTATTTGTAGTTTACCAAATTTATTAGAACAAAGATTGCCATGATACGTATTCAAAAAAATTTACTACGTAAAACACTGAGCGTTTCGGATATAAATAAGAATTTTTTATTTATATACAAAGAATTCAGTGCACACCCAATATAGTAACGAGAGTGCCAAAAAAAAAAAACTATCCTAAAACTGACCTTGATCCACTACAAATCTAAATTTTACTTCACCGCTCTCACAACAATGTTCTGCCTTGTCACTAAATCCTTTCATTCGCCATTCAATTAATAATCCCTTTTCTAAATGAAAATTTTTTTTTGATTTAAATTTTGATTCTGATATAGCTTTGTTCATTTCTTTGAATTTATTTAACTCATTTTCATATAATTTAATCCACGATAATTGTCCATTTCCGTAATTTCTTTCTGCCCATTGATTATCTCCAAATATTTCTGTTAGTTGATCGATTGCTTCTTCTCCATCAAAAAAACATTGATACCAGCCCCCGCAAACAGAATACCGGGTTAAATATTGACCAAAAATGTCAACAAAACTATTTTCACTACAATGAATTGAAAACACCTGCTTTCCAACCTTTGAGTAATGATTTTTTAACCGTTTTTGTAACTCTTTTACCATAGTATTTTTGATATGGTGAAATTCATGTTCTGGAACTAACAAAATATGTGCAGGAATTTTCTTATAATTATAATATTTCAAACTTTCATGTCGTTGCAAACCAGCTTTTGACTTAAAGGTCCTCTTACTATTACAAATTGTACAACGAAAATGAGTTAAAGTACTTGTAGTAGGCATTTTAGCTTTTGAAAATCAATAGTATAATAAAAAGTATAAGTCTTATATACTACGTTAGTTTGAAAGATTTTTTTAATAGTAAATGCTTGCTATAATACATACCTATAGTTTGAACGATCGGTTGACCCCACGAACGATCGGTTGGACGCAAATAAGATATAGTAAAATAATATGTGTCAGTTGATTTGATCTCAATTTTGGGGTACTGTTTTGATCAGATCATATTAAAATTGGGGTTCTTTCCTATTAAAATAATATCCCTAAAAACCAAATCGGTAGATATGATACAAAAGATTATTATTTATAATAATTTTTTGTATAATAGTAATTTTGCAAATTTTTATATTTGCATCTTTAACTATAATTAAGAGTAAAAAGTACTATTTTAAAATTATATATAAGCTTAATAGTAAATTTTTTTTATTTTTAATTTTATAAAAGATCATATTAAATAAACTAATTTTAATTTTTAAAAAAAATTTGTAGAGTAGGTTTTTCTGATTTTAATAGTAGTAAAAGGATTAAAATTGGTTAAAATTTAGTAAAATATAAAATTTTAAAGATTAAATATAATAATTTATAATAAAATTAACTTATAAATTAATATATATTAGCCAATCAAATTTGACAAGTTTATATAATCCAGAAAAACTTTGTAATATAAGTATATTTTTTTTAAATAATATAATAGTTCAAAATTTTACTACAATAAATAAATTATTTTATTTATATTTTATAAAATTTTAGTTAAAATTAATTACAACTATAAAAAGTTTATTAATAGTATATTATTTCTATATAAATCTTATTGTTATATAAAAAATAATCTACATACTCTCTATTTTTAAAATTAAAAAAAAAACTTTTTTTTTATAAGTTTATTTAGAGTTAGAAGAAACTTTATAAAAATTTTTTAATTTTTAAAATTTTTTTCTACTAAAAATTCAAAAAACTCTAACTTTCAAAAGTTTTAAAAACAATAGTTTTGTTTTTTAAATAGCTTTTAATAGCTAACAACCAATGTTTTTTTTTTCTAAAATAATATATAAACTAATAGAACTCCTTATAAGCCTATACTATTCTGATATAAATCTTTTTAATCAACTATTTTTTTTTTTTTTTTGATAATTACGTATAAATTTATTAGACATATACAAGTTTATATACTAAACTATCTAATTATATATTTAGCAATACCTAGCTGCTCTAAAAGTGCCCAAGTATAGTTATTACATTAATGTTTGCCAACAAATTTCACATGTGCTGCTATATATATTTAAAAAATTTGCTATAGTATAGTATTTAGCTATCTTTGGCCTTTAAAACTTTTTCTATCTAAATGCAAACAAAATAGTTTATTTTTTATATTTTCATAAAAGAAGAAAATAAGTGCCAAATTTATAAAAGAAAGCTACAAATTTAAAAAAAGAAGAAAACAAAAACAAAAACAAAAAAGAAAAGAAAAAAAACAAAAAAAAAATAAGGAGAGATATACTAAATTGAATTTGATTATAAATAAAAAAAGATGAAAAAAGTAAAAAAACCAAAAATGAAACAAGCAAAACAAAATAAAAAAAAACAAAAACCCAACAAATATACACTATTAAGCCTGCATATGAGACTAAAAAATTATATAACTAATACAACATTAGCATATCCCTATTGCAAAGTAATCTCTTAATGTAAAAGTTCTTTTCAACATATAATTAACTTTAGAAACAATTAAAATCTACATACTGATCTTTTGTTGATAGCACCATTTATAGAACATGACTATAAACAAATACATGGTTGCAATTTACTAGGTCATCTAAATTTGAAAGGAGTAAACAATACTAATCTTTTGATAGGGTAAACTGTTTTGTCTACTTTTTATAAAAATTTTGTAGGAGAAGAAGTGGGTAATAGTATAGAGAATAGCTCTTGTATTCTTTTTTAAAGAACATATATATTTTTCTGAAAGTAGTAAAATATATAAAGCTAGATTAACTGCTAACTTTCTTGTTAGTAGGTAATAAACTCTGAACTTTTTAGCAAGTAGCATATGAAAACTACTTCTAAATAACAAGTGCCATCTCTACAATAAGTGATAAGCTTTAAGTCTGTTAGCAGGTAGTATATGAGAACTATTTCTAAATAACAGGTGCTAATTTATAGATTTTATCAGTCTTATACTACTCTTTACTATCATAGTTTACTGTTTTTTAAAAAAAAGTTTGTTGTGTTTTTTGGTATAAAGAATTATTAAAAAAAGTTGTTTTAATCAACTATTAATAATAAACCAATCTATGGGTGTGGTGACTTAGTGAAGTGGTGGAGTTGTTATACTCCCAGATAGCAGGTCTAGAGTTTGAATCCCACGGATGACATTTTTGAAAAATAGCCCTGTGATATGGTTAACAGCTATCACTATTGATTAGATCCTAATCTGTAACCTTGGTCATACCATCTTGAATGAGAGCTTTGACACAATAAATCCAAGAAACTAGAATAACTGAAAACCCATTTGGCAAGTTTCGAGTTAGGAAGTACTATAAAACACCATATACAAGATCTGGGTTTGTTATATTTCACCAAATTTAAAACCTATAATAGACCCACGGGTCTATTGTACAGATATAGGTTTGATGATCAGTAAGGTTTTTGGTAGGAGATCTGATAATTGGTGAGGTTTTTATATGAGGGGTCTAGTACTAAGTAGTATATGGCATGTGATATATTATGTAAATCAAATATTTTGAAAATAAAACTGCACTTCACTTTTTTTAGATGTGCAGTATGCATTCTTCTTATTCAAAGTCAATCTATTTGTTGTTACTACGATATTTATTTTAACATCACCTATAGAAAATATCTTTTTTAACTAGGTCTTTTTAACGTATAATCATTACTTTGTTCACTCAACAAACTAATAATTTTTTTAATAGAAAACTTTATTTGGCTTCGTACTTTGTTCTTTGAGAATTAATCTTGTGTTATGCAAAATTTGGGTTTAAAACATCTGGTTTTAAGGGTCGCATATTTAATTATAATCTTTGTATAAGTATCGCTTGATAATAAATTCTTGTAAGTTATATGGTTTTGATTTATATAGTATATACTGTAGTATATCACTGCATCGTGTGTTATAAATAAAAATGCAGATATTAGAACATAAAATAACATACTGCCGTAAGTAGGTAGCTACTCAATTATATATCACTATATTTTAGTTATAAAAGGTTTGTTTGATGTGGATTATGGTTTTTTTTTTTTTTACTCAAACCATATTATATATAACATAGTGAAGAGTAGGAACAAATTCGATATTACCCAAGTTGAATTTGAGCTAGCGGTCTAACCAGTTCAGAGACAAAGTGTGAAGATCATAAGTTCGATTACAAAAGAACAACCCTTTTTTTATTATTATTATTATTATTATTATTATTATTATTTTTTAAAAAAAAAATAAATAAATAAATAAATAGATAAAAGAACCTGTATTAAAGACTGATAAAAATAAATTGGTAAAGCCTGCAGCATTATAAAGAATCTCTTACAAATATATTTAAAGTTATCATTATTGTGATATAGCAATCAAAAATTAACGAACATTTTACAGAATTATCTGGTTATTTCAATTTTTTTAATTTATCAATCTTCAAAAAACCTTATATGTTAAGTAATTATTTGTTCCCATGCTTAAGTAACTTTATCAGATTATCGCTATCACTATGGTATAGTTGTCTTATTAGCATAATTAGTATGTATAAAATTTACATTACTATTCTTTATATATAAAAAATTTATCATGGTTTATATTTTTTTGTTTTTCATTTTTTTTTTTTTTAGCAAAAAGGTAACAGATGAAAGTTTATTAAAATTAACGTGATGGTATTAATATGAAATAATATATATTTAAGTACCAGAAAAATGGGATGTAGAAAAACGATTTTAAAATTACAAGCAAATATTACTAAAAAAAAAAGAGAAGTTGGAATGCTTATGAAAAATTGGCAATCATTATGTACTTTGAAAAAAATCTCACAGCTAGCAAACAAAACACTGCAGAAAAGTTTAATATGACTTTGAAACAATTGCGAGAATAGATAAAAAAAAAAAAAATTAACAAATACACCATCTTGTATTAGACGGTTAAATATTGGTAGGCATGCTAAGTATCTGCTTTTAGAAGCTGATCTTAAAACCTGGGTTAAATCTTTATGTTTACAACAAAAGATCATATTCTGTTATATAGTTAGAACTAAAGCTAGTCAACTTGCAAAGCAATCATGTTTTCTTTCACTTTATCCAATGATCAATGAGTGTAAATAGAGTAACAAGTGGGTCAATGGTTTTATGCGTTGTAATAAATTTAGCAACTAGTGCTAAACCACTATAGCACAAAGATTACCAGAAGACTTAGAACCTAAAAGAGATGAATTTTTAAGCCACATATTATATCATCGCATGCACTACAAGTATTCCCTTTCACTTATCGGTAACATGGATGAGCATTTGACATGTCTAGTAATTATACAATTGAAAAAACCAGTGCTAATACTGTTGGAATCTGTACAGCTGGCTATAAAAAATCTAACTTTACAGTTGTTTTAAGTTGTTTAGCTAATGGAACTAAATTGCCCCTATGATACTTTTTAAATTAGTAAATATGCTACAGCAAGTATTTTTACCAGGTATTGTTGTATGAACCAATCTGAGTAGGTATATAAATAGTGATGAAATGATTTATTAGATCAAAAATATATAGTACCAATGAGCTTCTTTGTTGATCAACTCTCGTTTACTCTTAGGTTTGGATACGTTTAGTGATCATTTTACAGACCTGATTAAAAATCGATTTAATAAAAAAAATACTAACATAGCAGTTATCCTAGAAGAACTTATAAAAAAGTTGCAACTGTTGGACGTATATATTAATAAGTTCTTTAAAGACAAGGTAGACAATACTTTTTTTTTTTTTAAAAAAAAAAAAAAGATCAGCCAAACATTTTTGACCCTATTTTCTAAAAAAATTATTAAATAATTATATAGTAGAATATGTAGTATAAGCGATTATTAATTGATGATTACATAATAAGGTTCTACACAAGCTTAAATTGCTTTATTAGATAGATGTGCATTCTATTTTTTTTTTTTTTTTTTTAACTGAAAATTTCATATATCATAGTCAAAAATAATAATTTTTTTGAAGGTGGGTCAAGAACAATATTATTGAATTCATACAATTATCATTTCATAAATTTAATTATTTAATTTATTTAAGTATTGCAAATTCTATCTCGAATAGATGGGAGAAGAAATTAAAAAACTAACCCATACAGGTCATATCCAATGATCTGTCTATAATTTGGTATCCGAATAGGTATTAAGAGTATGGAACCAAGTTGATCTTGCCTTTATCAAATGTTCGTTTAAGTGTTGTGGCATCTCCACCCTTAAGATAGTACTGAAGAGGATTTAGTATTTAATTATGATTGGGTTAATAATCCAGAGTCTCGAAATAAAAATGGTAAATATCAGGGTGTTTGCTTACATAATCTAATGGAAAAAAATCCTTAAATATTTGTTTATTCATAATTTTTATATATTTAATGGCTGACTAATACTGTCTATTCACAACCTAGGTGAATATATATATGCTGATAAAAATAACGCAAGTAATGGTGAAAGTATTGTTGATTTGACCCAAAACGATAATAGCGATAACAATAATAGTGATGACAATAATGGTAATGGCTATAGTGATGAAGATAATAAAAATGATGGTGATGAAAATGATGACAATGTAGATGATGATAATAAAAACAATGGTAGTGATGATGATAATGGTGGTGGTAGTAATAACCAGAAAGATTGTAATGAAGACTTATATTATGATAATGAGGTGGTTGGATACATTAATTTGTAGGATTAAGACTTTCCAGCCTATAATTTTAGAAATATGAATCTTGACTATAAAAAACCAAAGAAATATTGTATCGAGCTAAAATGTAAATAATTGAATTTATAATTTATTAAAATAATATGCTGATATTAAACATTCACTCATAACTTGTTTCACAATGAGCTGATATTAAAGTCTTTGAAGATTTAACAATTTATTGGTCACTAATATAAATAAACAGAATAACTTGCCGCATAATAGGCATATATAAATTCGATTTAAATAAAGCATTAAAAATTAAACTTGCTAATTTATACATATTAAGAAATAAAGCCTATAGGTTATATAATAGTAGATATATTTTTCTTAATTATTTATTTGTACTGAACAATCAAATAAAACTCTATATATTATCATTATAGGACGTGAAGAAACTTATAATGTGTGAATACAAATAATCACTTGCAGATTTAGATATTTTAAACTAAAAATGTAAAATTTTATTATAAGCTTAGTAATCTAATTCAAACCATTAATTAAAACTGTTCAAAATTAAGTTTTGCAAATAGATGAATAGGTTTATAAATTAAGTGTTGGAATGTTCAACTTGGGACACCTAAAATGTACAATACTGGTGTAAATAAATTTATTTTATACGTATCGGTATAGCATTATTGTCCGGAGTGTAGCGATGTTTATATCTGGTGATATAAAAATTACGTTTTTGATAAGTTTACACCAGAAATGTTTAGGAATGTACAAAAATTTTCAAATTTGTAATTTTAGTGTTGCACTTGAGTAATAATACTCTGGACTTATAATGTTATAGCACTAGTATACTACAGCAATGATTTATTTTTTTATTTTTTATTTTTTATTAGTGTATATTCTAGATAATATACCTGGGTTTTCTAATATTTACACCAATTTATAGACCTGGGTCTTTTAATATTTATGATCTATTTATAGACCCAGGTCTTATACAATTTACAAAATTTTAATCCACATAATAGACTTGAGTATAATCCATAGTGGATCTACTATTAAGGAGGGTCTTTTATATGACATTTTATAGTAATAGTGATCTTTGATGGTGCTCCAGGAAAACTAAATTTGGAACCGGAGACCGAGATTGGAAAACAAAATGACCAGGTTCTTAAGTGGGAAAACATACTAGCCAAACCACTGGCCTGCCACCAGAGAAAAAGGACTTGTGTTTCAAAAGTATGTACCAAGAGGAGGGAGACTATAAAGCATCTAGAGTCTGGACAGACCAACCCTTCCAGGTTGCTGGCTGGAAGTAAGGGAGAAACTATAAGAAATCCAGAAAAGAAAGCAGTTAGAATATGGATACTGGGACCATTGTGAACCTTGCTAAGGTAGGAGTACATAAGTGAGAACTAATTAGAAAGATTTTAGCTTGAGATACGAATCAGGTTACAGCAGTATCTGAAAAGATAGCTTGAGATATGAACCCAGTAGCAGTAGCACAACATGTACTAGTTAGAGAAAGTTACCAAACATGCAGGTGAGCACATGTGTGGAACATGTACTGCTCTGTTAGATTTACTACAAGGATAAATGCCTCAATATGGTTTGGCTAAAGTCTTAGAGTCATTTATAGCAATGGCTAATCCCAAATAGGTGTTAGAGTAAGGCATGTTACAAAGGTGGAAGCCAGAGGATTTAAATGGGTAACCTTCTAGTTGGGTTATAGATACAGTAGCTAGTGTGGAATCTATGGCAGACTACTTAAATAGGCAACCAAAAGTTGCATGTATAGCTAGTCATACTCTTATTAGTAATAAACAGAAAGCTTAAATAGATAATCTCCTAGTTAGATTGCAGGTATGGTGGCTAGTGTAGAACCCAGGCAGACTACTTAAATTAGACACTCAAAAGGTATACACGTGGCTAGTTGTATCCTCATAAAATGAATGTAATATCATAACTATCTGAATAAAGCTTATGCTAATGGCCTAAGTGGTCATCTTTAATATTAAAAAAAAATAATAATAATAATAAACCAATCTCTAAACAATAGCTACAAATTAATATTACTACAAATAATTTCTTTTATAATACATTTAATCTACCTACAAATTCTACTATTTTATTTTAAAAAAACAATTAATCATTAATATATTCTTAAACAGAAATTATAATTGAAAAAGTAATTAAAGAATATTAATAATTTATATTAAATTAGTACAGTATTGTATAAAAATAGAGACATTAAAAATAACTTTATATAGTATTATTTTTGCATTATTTTTAAAATCTCTATAACAATACTAATTTAATATAAATTATAGATATCTCTATACTTAATTTAATAACTAATTCTACTTTTAAAAATACAACTTATATACTAACATTTTAGATATTTTAATACCTATCTCTATTTCTACTATATATATATATAGTATTTTTTAACCAAATTATAAATTTTATCTACAAAACTATTTACTCAAAATATTTATTAACTAGTTTTTAATCTAACTAAAATACAAGCACTATTAGAAATCTTATTATCACTTCAAGCTTTATTTTCTACTCTAATACTTTTTATTCAAATTAATAATCCTAATACATTACTTATAAAAAATATAATTTTAACTTCATTATATCAAAATAAACTTCTAAATCTACAAAACCTTTTCTTAACTATATCTATAAACAACTTATATTTTTATTTAAATACTTCAATATAATATACTAAATCTTCAAATATTCAAGCAAAAATTAGCTAGTTCTTGAAAAGCTATATACAAATTGAATTTTTTTTTTTTTTTTTAAATATTAAGGTGAGGCCTTGCTCATATCTTTATTAAGTAATTTATATAAGTAATTACATAAAATTT
>CAJVPU010000376.1:0-18276 GCA_910591775.1 Dentiscutata heterogama | reverse complement strand
TATTTAATAGCTTTAATATTTAATGTAATTTCTTTACCTTTATTATATTTTCATTTTACAATTATTGCTGCTTTACTCATATTAACTTCCTCCTTACTTAATTTCATTGCTTGTTTTTTTGATCTCTTACTTTTTGTTTGGGTATTTGATCTTATTTCTATCATTCCTGGTATTGGAAGTCAAAATACTGGTCCTGGAATTTATTTGGCTACTATGAGCGTTTCCTTCTTATCTGTTGCTACTATTTTATTATGTATTGGTTCATGTAGTACTGTTAGGAGCACAAGCAATGATGATGAAAATGAAGGACAATCAATTTTTGACTAAGTTATTGAGTCAAGCTCAATATAAAAAAAATATACACGCTGAAATTAGTGATTAATTCTTTTATTAATCTTTTATTTGCATCAGAAAACATTGAAATATATTTTAAAAGTTTTCGAATTTTAGTTTAATGGTCAAACAAAAAGAATCAAAATCAAAAAATAAAGTAATCAAAATATAATATCAAGTAAAGATTCTTATTATATCATAAAATTTATAACCGGTTCCAAACTCTATGTTAGGCAATATTAAAATAGAATTTCAAGCAACATAAAAGTAATTTTAGGTAAAATTAAAATATAATTTCAAGCAAAATTCCAGGAAAAATTAGGCATAACTCTAGGCAAAATCAAATATAATTTCAAGCAAAACTAATTATAATTCCAGGAAAAACTTCAGGCAAGTATAATTCCGGAAAAATTATGCATAACTCCAGGCAAAATAAAAATATAATTCCAAGCAAGAGTAGGTTTATGGTGAACGCTTCTCCATTTTCAATACAAGGATTATAATGTTACTCTAAATTCTTCCAAAATTTCTCTCTCATCCCTTTACATTTATCCACCATGGAGGAAGCTCTATCCTTAAGCTTAGAACTTTGTTTTTACAAATCTGGTTAAAAATATTTATAATTGTATTCTTCTTCATCGGCAAGTTTTGTTGCAAACTCAAAAGCTTTTTATTCATCTTTATTTATATACCATCCCATGAAGATAGTGTATTCAGCAGTGAAAAATTCAGCTTTAGATTTGATAGTGCGATCTTCACAATTAACGTTAAGTAGTTCTTGGAGTAATTTCCACAATTCTTGATAATTTTCTTCTCGATTTAACTTCAAAAATTTTTCAAGTTTAATAATTTCTTTCTTACATTTATCATCCTTAAATTTTTTATTTAGACTACTTATTTGTTCAGTATTTTTTTTTTTTAATCTCAGACATAAGTAAAGTTTTTAGGCTCAAAAAAGATTGTATTTATATATTTATATCAAAAAATGAATAAATGTGGCAATTACAAATAAACCAAAACGCTTGTATCTACCAATTAAATTTTATAGTAAACCAGACTATACTACTTATGTAACTGGGCCCATTTCTGCATTAACAGCACACTTTTGTTATCAAGATTAATTGTTTGAATTGGATTATTTTTAATAAAAATTTTTGCAGTAAACTTCACATCTCTAATTCTAAGAGAATTTAATAATTTAATTTTTAATATTTTCAATTAATGCATAATTATATTGTGCTACAAGAAAATAATTATATAATTTGTATATAAGTTATATTTATGCAAAATTATAATGGCAATTAAATTATAATACAGTAATAAGTAGTAAATTATTGAATTGAAAATTAAATATCTCGATAACTTTATTCATTGCCAGTTAATTCCAGAATTCATAAATAAATTAATTTGAAAGAATGGTCTTAATTTTATCGATAGGATAGGAGTAGAGATTAAGCCCAGATAAGGCTTACCCGGGTAACCCGTATAAGCATTCTTAACCGGGTCATGGTTATGATACCCGGATAACCCAGATAGAAAATAACCATATATCATGTGACAACAATACAGCAATATCATTGGACGAATATCACAAAAAATTGTGATCAAGCTGGATATCTGGTTTTTATCCATACAGGAAGGAATAATGGGCTGAGTAATATTAGCTGTGCATCTCAGTTACACTTATTAATGCTTTTCGATTCGGTGATCGACATAACCTGGCACAGATTTCAGAAGTGCAATTTTATTTAATGTGATGTTGAGATACAGTAATCAAGTAATCAAATTATTTTAAGCTATTTAAGAACATATCACTAATTCAATTTTTGCTTTTTATATTTATTTATATTCTAATTCTAATTAACCAGAATTAAGCATCATTAAAATAAAAAAGTTGTTTAATAATTTATATTATTTCCTTCGTATCGTTGGTTTTTCAACAATTTTTTAACGATTGCAGCGAAAAAAAAAGAAAGCTAGCATTAATATTATGCTGTAATTTGCATTATTTTTTAATATATACTTAAATACAACAATTTTATACTCAACTAAAATCAATTGTGATTCCGATAGTTTTTATGTATCTAAATACGTATTGGATTCATCTTACTTCATCGACAGCTAATTAACCAAATCAAAGGTTTATATTCATCCATTCCTGGTTTCACACAACTGCACAGCACAACTACTTATTTTTATGTAAACATAACCGGGTCAACGGGTAGTTACCCGGGTAAGGGTTTTATAAACAGACGGGTAACCCAGAAATAAATTTTATACCGGGCATAATCTCTAAATAGGAGTTTCCAGGGACGAAGAAATCACTGACGCAGTGACCAATCAGCATTGCGCAATTTAAACCAGATTGGTCACATGAATTTGTTCTGTGCCACGTTTCGCATTTAATTCTCTATCTATCATTGTTTTTTAAGTTAAAATACGCTTGGACATTCTTGGACTTGGACATTGGACGTGCAAAAAAGGCCTTGGACATCAAAAACTGCTTATACAAAAGTTTAGTGTGATAATTTTTACTTTCACGCTTTAACCACTGAGTTTTCATACAATATTTCTATATATAACATAGTTATCAGTATTTAAGCTATAATTCTGCTTGCTCAAAAATATATTTTGTATTTAGTTTTTAAAAAATGATTAAAGTCACGCTTATCTTATGAAGACAATACAAAAAAATATTTTTAGAGCAAGCAGAATTATGCACCGCAGAATTCTGGACCCTAATTTAAGCGCTACATAAAAACTGAAATCTTCAAAATACTCTAATCTATAGGTTCAAGTATATTCATGTAATTTTAAAATCATGATATTCCTTTTGAAATAGCAAAAATTAATACACATTATGATAAATAATATTCTGTTTTTAAGATACATGTGTCTAAATAAAATAAGTGAAATAGTTCTAATTGTTTAATTACGAGTAGGTTTGATTTAATTAATAACCAGAATTGTTTCGAAAAAAAATTCGATTAAAAATTTTAATTATCTTTAATCCAATTCACCAATTCATTGTAAATTAAATTAATTTTTTTGCCAGAATTTACTTTGATCAACAAAATAAATATAATAGTTGTTTTTGAAGAGAAAATAGTTTGTTCGCCACTTTTATTTGATCTTTTATAATGGTAAAAAAAAAAAAAGGTATTTACAAAATATTCTGAAGCTAATGTTCATCCTCTTAAAAAATAATGTTAATTTCGTTCTTATCAATTTGTCCATGAACAACAAATAAAGTAACTAATAAGGAAGTCAAGCATGTAACTACAAATCTCAGTTTTTTTTTATTTTTTTTATTTTTTACAATTTATCACCAGTTTCAAAATTATGATTTGTAAGAAAGTTTGAAACTCCACATATATGAGCGACATATCGCTACGGCGATAAATTATTAAACTTGGTTTTTTTTTTTATTTTTTTTTTTATTTTACCATTTTTAGGAAATTAAAAAGACGGTATCTAATTTTTGGTTTACAAAATCTCTCAGTTTTTACATTTTTATTTTATTTATTTATTTATTATTTTTTATTTTTTTGACCATTTTTTAGGAAAAGAATGTCAAGCTTACAAACAGTGTATTAAACCATCCTGTACCTAACCGGGTAATTAAAAATATCTTAAACACATCAGATGAAGAGTTTACATATATAAGATATACACCCATCAAATGCAATCCAGACGAATTTATAAAGAAATATTCAATTCGACAAAAAATTAATGAGCGAAATACTGAAATAATGATTGTTATTACAGTGTATAATGAAAATGATACTCACTTTATTAAAACAATGTCTTCAGTCATCAAAAATGTGGCCTATATTTGTTCAAAAAAAAGGTCGAGAACATGGGGAAATGAGGGTTGGCAAAAAATTGTTGTGTTAATAGTTGCAGATGGTCTTAATAAAATCAATGAACGTACTCTAAATGTCCTGAGTCTTATGGGTTGTTATCAAGATGGAATTATACAAAAAAGTGTCAGAGGTAAACCTGTTACTGCACATCTTTTCGAATATACTACACAATTAATGGTCGATAATGATTTTAATGTCAAAGGGAAAGACTATAGTATCCCACCAGTGCAAGTTATCTTTTGTTTAAAACAAAAAAATGCAAAAAAATTAAATTCTCATCGTTGGTCTTTCAAAGCCTTTGCGAATCTTTTGAACCCAAAAATTTGTATTTTACTTGATGTGGGCACAAAACCCTCGCAAACCTCAGTTTACCGCTTGTGGAAAGGTATGAATATTTAATTTTGTCAGCATTAAATTGCTTTCGCGTTGATATTTTTATCGATATATATATTTTTTTCAGCTTTTGATCGTGATCAACATATTGGTGGTGCTTGTGGAGAAATTAAAGTAGATCTTGGTTATAAATGTAGAAACCTTCTTAATCCTTTAATCGCTTCTCAAAATTTTGAATATAAAATATCTAATATCTTAGACAAGCCGTCAGAATCTGTTTTTGGTTATATCTCAGTATTACTAGGTGCTTTCTCCACATACCGATATGAAGCATTATTGAATGGGCCTTTGGAAAAATACCTTAAAGGTGAGTATGATGATTCAGGTGCTACTAAAACTGGTATATTCGAAGCAAACATGTACCTGGCAGAAGATCGTATTTTAAGTTTTGAGCTTGTCATTAAGAAAGATGAATCTTGGAAATTAAAATACATAAAGGTAACAATCTAAAATGCTAGCATTGCATCTCATTACACAAAGGCGTGAATATGTATATTTTCATATGCGCAAATTACTATTAAATTTATTATAACTGTATTTATTTTATTAACTAATATACATTGATTTCTAGTGTAAAAAATCATTAAAATTGTTTTTAGACATTTATATTTTAGATTTCTTAACAATATAGTATTTTCTTATTGAATGAGGAAAAAAAACTTTCAAAACTATATAAAAAACATAACAATTTGCACTATTGTCATTATTCTTATGTGGGATTGCTAATAATTATTTTATTTACATTTCAAATTTTTTATTATTTAGTCAGCTAAAGCAGAAACTGATGTCCCAGACAATGTGCCTGAATTTATTTCCCAACGTCGTCGCTGGTTGAATGGATCTTTCTTTACTACTTTCTATTCGATTGCCAAATTTACTCATGTTTGGAGATCTGGACAGCCATTTTATCGCAAAATATTATTACAAATTCAATTAGTTTATAATGGTATACAATTAATCTTTAACTGGTTCTCTTTGGTAAATATGATAAATCTTTAATATTTGTAAACAAAGTTCAAGATTGATATATTTATTTTATTCATTTTATTTTTGTTTTTATTTATTATTCATAAATTAGGCAAATTTTTATTTAGCTTTTGTTTTCTTAATTCAATCCACCACTTCAAATCCTATAACCGATCCTTTCAAAGGTCATGGAGATAATTTATTTGAAGCTGCTCGCTCGTTGTATTTAATAATTATTGTTATAATTTTTATTTGTTCAATGGGTAATCGCCCTCAAGGAACAAAATTGATATACACACTCTGTATAGTCCTCTTCGCAATTATCATGGCATTTATGCTTTACTGCTCAATTTATATTATGTATCTCACTGTATATAAAGCAGTACCACCAATAGATTTTAAGAACCTTTCGAATATTCAAGAAACTTTAAAGAATGCAGCATTCCGTGACATCGTTATTTCTGTTGCTTTAACATTTTTGCTATATCTTTTTTCATCCTTTATTTATTTTGAACCGTGGCACATGTTCAGCTGTTTAGTTCAATACCTTTTACTTGTTCCTTCCTACGTCAATATTCTTATGATTTATGCTTTTTGTAATACTCATGATGTTTCATGGGGTACAAAAGGAGATAATATTAATACTGGAGTACTGCCAACTGAAGTTGATCAAGAAACCATTACAATTGAAATTTATGAAGATGAAGATGCCGCATACGACAATATTATCACTCAACTAAAAAATAAAGAGCATGATGATAAACAACACCGAAATGCCGTTATTAAGAAAGATGATTATTATAAATTGTTTAGAACAAATTTTGTTCTTTCATGGATATTTACAAATGGTTTAATAATTTTTTTATTTACATCAAATGCTTTTGCAAAATATTTTTCAACTCTCGATTATAATCCTTATTTGGTTTTTGGTATGTTATTTATTGAATTATCTTAAATGATTTATAATATTTATTAATTTTAATTTTTTGTAATTTAGTATTTTGGTCAGTTATGATTCTATCTGCTTTCAAGGTGTTTGGTAGTGTAATATATCTAGTTCTTTGCTTATTGTCCAAATTAAAGGGCTATTACAATAAGTTTCTTATTCATCACACGAGACAAATATAATACAAGGAAACTGGTTATTGTTAACATAAAGTCAAATAAAATTTAATAAAATTTAGTTTTATTTTGTTCGATTCGCATTTAATAAACAATTTACTAGGAATTTTATGCATATTCTTTTCTACCTAAATTTACATAGCTAATTAATCAGAGTGTGGTATTCTAAGTAAAATGCTCTATGCCCAAAAAACCTAACCAACCAAATGTAAAAAAAAAATAAAGGTATTACATGTTGGTTAAATCACAAAATAGTGCAAATCTATAGAAAAATTTAAATTATAACTTTTAAATTATTAAACTTATACATATAAAATTATATTTACTGGATTCCTCTCAGAGTTCTCTTTAAAGTAATAACGTAATTTTTTATATTTTCTTGAAGCTAATTAAGTTTTCTTAAAGTTGATTAGGCTTCAACAAATATATTTTGCTTTAAAAATTTTTAAAAAAATAGCTCTATTACTTTAAAAAGTATGCTAAGAGGAGTTCAATAAATATAATTTTAACTGCATAGGTACGATAGTTTGGAAGTTATAAGCGTTTAAATTTTTTATAAAAAAAAATTTCTAGCAAAGATCATTTTTACTAGGTTTATTATTCGAATAATATTAGTCATTCGGTGAATATTCGAATAGATATTTGCTAATTCAAATTATTCGAATATTATTCGAATAAGTTGAATCCGTAAGCTCTATATTCGAATATTCACCGAATGACTAATATTATCGAATAATAAATATTGTGGCGCAAGATCTAATAAAGGACTTGGGAGATTAGAACTAACCCAACATTTGGGTATCGCGTCATTTTTATTTATTTGTTTGGGCTTTTAGTGTAAAATAGATGGGCGAGAGCCCAGAACAAGGGACTGATAATAGACTAAGACACTATAAATGTAAAAAGAGATGGGCTTTGGTTTGATGATTGTTGCTTGTCGAGGTGATTAAGAGCATTGTAACTCTTTGAAAAAATTTCGAAAAATTAATACTTCAAGATTCAAAAATCTATCACTTTTGTAAATTCCTATTGAGTGATAATCATTGCAATTGATTGGAATGAATCAAACGCATTTTTGAATACATCGAAATTTAGAAACAAAGTTTTCTATATCATTGTAATTAAAAAGATTTAACAATTTCATTAATATTCGTAATCCAATTAAAATAAAATAATATTTTTAATATTGAATAAAGTAAATAATTTACCAAAATTAATCATCCTTCAATAAAAGGATCCTTTTAAAAAATAATAATTTATTAATGTCAATAGAAACCAAGCAAATATTTTTTAATATTTTTTAAAAATTTTAAATTAACAATTACCAAATCAAATTCAATAAAAAATTTTTGTTTTAATTAATAAACCAAAAAAAAAAAAAAATAATTTCATTAAATTTGGTTTAGTAGTTGTTAAGATGTTTTAACATAAAATTGAAAAAACTTTTACTTGGAAAAAATTTGTCCCTTTTCTATTAACTTCCCCAAATTATGTTATGTCTGCTGTTAAATTTTTTTTCGATTATCCTTTTTTATTTTCACAACTTAGTGAATACTTTAAAGATAATAAGAATTTATTTAATTTGACACTGGTGTTGAGGGAATTTGCAAGATATTTTGTAACCTTATTATGGCATGATCCATTTAAGTTCATTGAAAATGAAGACAAAATTTCTAGAGCAATGAAAATTATCGATATTTTAGAAATATGTGTCAACAATAAAGGAACAACTTTTAAATATTTATCCTTTATTAAAGTTTTAAATTTATCATTCTTAAAGTATATATTAAAAATCAAGGGATATAATGAAATTATTAATTTTATTGAACGTATGTTAGAACATTTTGGAACATTAAAGTGTCTTCATTATGAAGATAGGAAAGGTTTTGACCCTTTAATTCCATCATTAAAAAAATGTATAAAAATTGACACACTTTTGTATTTTTCATATTCCGATTCGATGCCTTTCTATGATAAAACGTATTTACTCGATAAAGATAATTATGTGGAACATCTATTTTTAGACAAATCAACCATGAAGTTTAATTCAGAATTCAGATTCGATATTGTTAAACTATTATCTTTAGATAATTGTGATCTAAAGGATATTGACATAGAACATTTCATCAAACTTAAAGAATTAAATATTACTGAATGCAGTAATCTTGATTTATCAGAAATTATTGCGTTACCAATCGAATGCACTATCTTTTCTGATTGTAATTTATTGTTAAGAGATGTTTATCCAATTTTGCATAAAATTTACTATTTAAGAAAAATAATTATAATAAGTAATTTATATTGTAGTGATGATGTTGAATTTATCGATGAAATCGAATATTTTTATTCGTTAGATGAAGTTAGTAAAATTATGAAACCTCATATTGGTAGTGTTAGAAAACCTTTCTATTTGAAAACATTAATAGTGAATAATCTACCAATGATCGGAATTTGGATCTAATTATTAATAAACATGTCGAATTTAGACTTTGGGCAAGAATTACTATATTCAACTTGTTGCTGAATTTGCTAATGAAACTGTATCTGCTTCTTGAATTTCAGATCCATAGAATTTTATTTCTTTCTTCTTCGGCATATTTTTCAAAAAAATTTTTTAAAATGTGCTTTAGTGCGAGTTTGTAAAACTTCTACATGGGTTCTATGAACTAACATACTTTAAAACTAGGTTCTTAAGAAAAAAAAAAAGATTTTGATTACTTACCTAGTTAAAATTAGAGTAAGGAGTGTTAGAGTTCGAGCAAATTTTATACCGCATTTTTCACTTTTTTTCTTTGTGTTAGATTGATTGCGTTAGTCTTGTGAATCTGGCTTTAGACGATCTCCTAAAAAGGTAATTATTCTATGAATAGATTTTATTCAATCGCTACGTATTGATTCTAATGTTCTATTTGATACCAATAGAAATTTTTATTGATAGAATTTTTAATTAAATGTGAAAATTCAAAATTTTAGACGATAGTATATATTTCTTGCAGCACATAGCACCCTGGGCCACTTCCTAGCTTTTAACGTTATGAAGTTACTGAACACATTAGGTAAGTTAATATAGACAGCCAATGATCCTATTTATAAATTCGTTTTAACATCTGACCTACTTTAAGGGTCAATCTTGACGATGCGAATACCTTCAGTGCTAATAGAAAATTTAATTGTTATCTTAATAAATCCTGAAAATAAAATATTCATACTAAATTTAGACTTTTTATCATAAACAATCAAAAACAGAAACTTTACGAATAGCAATTAAGTCAATCAATATCTTCGATAAATAACTTTCTTATTTAATAAATAACTATAGTCAACTTTATTAGGCAAGGACTCTTTTACTTTTGAATTTGCATCTTTTTTATTTTGGTTAGTGTTAGAAATTCTTATAAAATAAAGTTGAACTCTTGTACAGTAAGTTATGTATTATAATTTGACCTCAATTCACTTTCAAATATGTCGTCCATCACCTGTAAGTAAATTGCGAAGAGAAAAAATTTTATTTGTTTCAGCTTTCTGTTACCTACTAAAGAATCATATTTATTTATTATTTCAAAAATAAAAATTGTATAGCCACAAATCTCAGTGTTAAATTTCCTTTGGTTTTAAAAAAAACTAAACCTCAGAAAAAAATTCAAAAATTTCAATGTGAACGCAATCGACGGAAAGAAGAAAATGAAACAATTAAGGAAATTGCAAATAATTTGCCTGCCATAATGAATAGTAAAAGCAGAATACCGAAAATAGATATTTTGAGGATTGCACTTAAATATATTAAAAATTCTAATCAAAAAATGCAAAGAGTTCAAAACGAAAATGAAATGCTACATAATGAGAGAAACTTTTATTTATTTTATAACAATTATGGATATAATTTTTTATAATAATAATTAGTTTTTGTTAACTTTCATCTTACTATTAAATTAAGTTTACGAATTAAACTTCATGTAGCAATGATAAGATTTATTTTTTGTTAAAATGTAAAGACCCGGAGTACTTAGGAAAATGGAATAAAAAAACTTCAATTTATGAATTTTATAGATTTCATAATTAATTTAAAATCAATCGTGTAATAACGGGCATAATAACGCGCACCCACATTGGGGTTTCAAAAAATTTATAACAGAACAGAATTGGGAAATTTTATCTTTGAAGCCATGTGCATATACTAAATAACGCACGCATATAACTCAAAATATACTTTTAATTATTTCAATATCAACTCCTTACTGAAAATTTTATAATTTTAAGAAAAAAATTCCCTAGAATTATATTTAACAGAGACTAAAATTACGACTAATAAAAAAAAAAAACAATAAACGAAAGAAAAACTAATCAAGCTTAAAATTTTAATAATTTTGTTAAAATATTAAGTTAAAGTAATTTCATCCAGTCTATTCAACTTTTAAAATAATAATTGATTTAAACCTTAAATATGCTATCATATGGTGGTGGTTCATTCAAATCTTCGATAAAGTTTGGATCGATACAATATTTGCTAAAGCTTTGATAAACCTATACAAAACAACCATACAAGAACGCAAAAATTTTTTCCAACAACGCACATCCAAGATTGATATAGCATAAATAAATTATAGAAAAAGCCCACACCAATGAAACTGTGAATATAATTCTTACATATATGTTATGTGGAATAAAATAAAATAAAATTAATGAAATTCCGGATAAAAATAAAACCCCCAAAAATACAATTATAGAATTTTTTTTTCTTTTCTCGGTTTCAAAATCATTTTCTGTATAAATAGTATACGTGCAAAAAGGAATAATCAAATTCAAAAATCCTGATAAAATATAAATGATCATTCCTACAAAAAATAATCCAGTATAACTCCAAGAAATTCCAACTACAACCCATCCAAAAATATAACACTCAAATACATAAAAAAATGGATATATGCATGCTTTCTCTTTGTAAAAAAATAAAATCACGAAAAAAACAACCAAATTCCATAAAAATATATTTGCATAAAACCACATACCAAGTTTAAGAACATCTATTACCGGATGTTCCCAAAAACGAATGGGACTTTTTCCAGTCTCAACATTATAATAACATTTAATATTTGTTTTTCCAAAAATCATATTCGTTCGATCAGAATTTTCTCCATTAATATCCGTGCCAAAATCCGCAACAGCAATCGCATTCACAACTGATCCATTAGTTATTGTATATGTAACATTCAAATACTGTTTTACAGCCTGAGATGCATACAAAGAACAGAATGCAGTCATAATACTTGTTCTATGTCCACAAGAATAATAACCGCCATTACACAAATTATTTGGGTCCCAAAGATTTGGTGGGCATCTATCGGTTATATTGTTATGGCACGCATCAACATCATAATATCCTTCAAATTTATTTCTCAAGTTGTCACAGGTCATTAAGCCAATTCCAGAATGCCAGCAATTTTGACATTGTGGTTCATAATTATAATAATAACTAATAGATACATTATTCACTAAACATATTGTTTCAACATATTTCTTAAGTTGTTCGAATGATTGCTCGCCCTGATCACGAAGAAAATAAACCAATTCAACTTGAGAAAAAATTGAAAAGGCAAGTATAAAGACAAGATAGAAAATAATTTTGACGTCCATATCGTACATATTTAAAAAAGATAGTAAACATCAATGCCTAAATTTTAGGACATTATTATAGAGAAATGTTAATATTTATATATTGATAATAAAAATGTTGTTAGTTTCTCCACAATTCGTATATTAAGTTAGGAAAGTAGTGCAAATATGTAAGATCATTTTTGTTTACTGCTCGTGTTTGCACAAAAATCTTAGCAAATTCGTCAAAATTGGAATCAAAATCAAAGCTAAAGTTATTATTAGTTAATTGAAATTGTTTTTTAAACAATTTCATTTAATATTGTAATTATGGTTATCTATATAAATGCTACAATTTAGTTAATTTTTAATAGTTGTAGGGGGTAAAGATTATTGTACGTATTCAAACAAAAAGTTTCATGCATCATCTTTAATTCAGAGCTTTAAATTATACTTTATTTTACAGAATCTGTATTTAAATTCTGCCTAGAATAACCCTAATTTTGCTAAAATTAATACTTTAATTTTGTATTCAAACTCTGCCCAAATTATGCTCCAGGATAAGTTTCAATTATAAAGCATATTTGAAGATTCAATAAATTCACTAAAATTACAAAGATTCTTTCACTTACAAAGTGGGCTGGGTGCTGAAATTGACAAATATAGAAAAAATCAATTTTTTATGTGTAAATCCAAACTTTAAGAAGCTATATTCTATTGAAAAAATTGTTATCTGCTTGGTTCAAACAGGTCATTTAACAATTCTGGAAATTCATGTATATGACCAAGATCTAACTGCTCTTTTGCATTTGTTCTAACAAAAATTTCAATAACTCTGTCTAAATCATTATCAAGTTTAAAACCTAGCTCTTTCTCTGTTAACATGTCAGGACCTAAATCTAGGTTTCTAGCTTGCAAAACTTTGATCTCCTCGTGTTCATTTGTACTCAGGTTAGCGAGATCTTCAAAATGATACATGTCTGACCATTCTTTGTCAGCTACAAATTTTTTGCTAAACTTAAATCAATAAAAAACCAAAGTAATTTACAAATAGGCTTTCAAATAGAAAAAGTTTACTTACTAGCTTGCAACAAATTTATTGCGTACATCTCCTAACGTTAAACTAATTCCATTCACTTTGATAGCTTTGTTAACAAATTCATCGTTATCAAGCACTTCTACAACACATCTTCCAATATCAGCAAAAGACGTAAGGGACACTTTTTTATCCTTTTCTGCATAAAAATTAGCATCTCTGGTAGTTGTGTCAAATCTGAGCCAAGCAACATACTCATAAGCTAATCTAGTGTAAAGATAAAAATAGTCAAGTTTAGCTTTGCTTAATTCCTCCGCTTCTTTTATTATTTCTAATTTTCCATTATTCATGATAACTGTTTTCTTTACAACTTTTCTATTTTTTAATGCTTCTTGAAAGTTTTTCTTATCTTCGAAGGTATACCAAAGTGCCTCAGCAATTATTTTTTTAGACCTTTTAGAAAATATAGTTAGTTCTGTTAATTAAATTCTTAGTTACTTAAAGTATTAACTTACTCTTTTTGAATAGAATTATAATCAACATAAAACTCAGATGGGACAAATCTTTCTATCTTTTTTATTCCTTTTTCATTTTTATCAAATCTTTCATTAATTTCCAGCATAGCTTTTAGCAAGTTTATCTGAGCATTATAGCATGGCTTTCTACTGCCTATACCTAAAGCACTAACAACAAAACTCGCTCCTGCTAAAGCTTCGACAAGTTTGTCATGTTTGTTATAGTCTACCTGCTCGACGCCTGCACCTTCTTCTTCTAACTTTTTAGCTCTATTTTCTCTTTTCAATTTTTCCTCTTCAAGATATTCACTGTTAGCATGTCGAATTACCTTGATTGCATACTTCTTGTATCCATATTTAAGAAAAGCCTTAGCAATATTAAATCCTATATCGCCAGTAGCTCCGGCAATAACTACAAGCTTCCTTTTATAACTTTCAGTAAAAATGTTTTGCTTACAGAATTCTAATGCATCACTTTGCCCCTGGAATGCCGCCAATTTCATCAAACGAATAGCTTCCTTTCTGTTTAGGTCCCATAAAATTTTTCCTTTATAATACTTTGCTTCAGGATTAGTCTCTTTTTCAAGCGTATTCAAATCTTCTAAAAGTGTCACAAAGCTCTTTATTTTACCAAATTTGTCATTTTGTTCTTTATAACCTATCATAGACTACGTTTTACTTTTAAAGTGGGCATTGTTAAAGAGGTTTACTGAGGTTCTTTTAACATTGTTAACATTGCTCTTTTTTCTAAAATATGGAAACAATTCGTTAATACCATCTTCATGTTCAGACATTTTTGCCTAAGAATTTAAAAATACTCTTACAGTCTCTTCTGCTTTTATTAAAAAAAAATTTAAAATTAAAATAATTCAATGCAAATTGATTTTAAAATTGTTCTTTCGAATTGTTACAAAATATTACAGTACAAAGAAATTAGAAATTTATTTAAAAACTTATAACTTTTATTTTATTTTCAATATTAAAATCAATTCTCATTAGATTCGTCAAATTTGAAAAGTTGTTGATTAATTATATCAATACAACTTTTTTGAGTTAAGAAAATTTAATTAATTTAGAATAATTTCAATTTACAAGAATTAATTTTGAAATCCCTTCAAAAACAATGCAATATATAAATTGTCTTTGCATTTCAATCTATACTGTTTGTTTCAACGAAATTCTTACCTGTCGAAATCATATTGGTTTCAACGCTAAAAAAAGGTATTAATAATTTTAGCAAGAAAATGTCATTATTCTTCATAAAGAACAAATGTACGTATTCGTGAATTAAAGCCGCAACTCTCTTAATTTGTTTTTTAGTGTCACTTTGAATTTCCAAGTGCTTTATATAAATCAGAGGCAAATTGAACCTAAATTCTAATGCTAAATTATAATCTTATCGTTTAATTCTACTAAATTAACTAATCGCCAACGAAGTTTTTACTTTTCATTAATTATCAATTTTATTCTAGTTTCATGATTTAAACACCTTTTTCTTAAAAAAATATTGATATGACTCGCATCGTCGTAATCGTCATCAAAATCATTTCCTGATAGAATCTTTATACGTATGTACTTATTTGGAGATTAATTGTCATCAAGTTAAGGTTACTCTACTGGGGGTTGTTTTGATCAACTAACACTAATACTGTAACCGTTTCAAACAAATTTAATGGACATCCGCGGATTTTACTAAATTAATTTTGATAAGCATAACGATAACACTAACTAAATTTATTTTTTTTTTAGAAATATTGAAGCAAATCGAATGTGACACTAAACCTTATGTTAAATTGAAAAAATTTAACGAATAAATTTTTTTTAATATCTTAAAATGTTTTAGTTCGAACAGGAGAATATTTAAAAGTATGTAGAATGTTTTATAAATTTTAAAAATGAATTATATTAATATTAGTAAAAAAAAGTTTACAAAATTTACACTTGATATTAGTGATTTGAACCGAGAAAAAGTTCCTTAATCGGTTAATCGAACCGAATTATTTCATTCAACCGGTTGCCAACCGGTTAAGATTAATATTTCTACTACTGTACTACCTTCAAATTTTTGCCTCAACCTTTATGTTCATTCATTTTCTTTTCGGAACTTTTCGGAACCTTTATTACTATACTATATCAACCTGCCAACCGATTACCCAATTCTCAACCGTCAATAGATTAAGAATTTCCCTCGGTTCGGGTTGATTGACCGATTATAGCCCAACCGATTCAAGTCACTAACTATATCAACCTGCCAACTGATTACCCAATTTTCAACCGGTTGTATTGGGCCAACCGATTAAGAATTTCCTCAACTGGTTAGCCGAAATTTATTCGGTTCGGGTCGATTAACCGATTATAGCCCAACCGATTCAAGTCACTACTTGATATTATTGATGAATTAATAAAAGAAATACCATTCAAATATAATAATTTAGAAAAAGCTTTTGATAATCCTATCAGCTATAATGAGTGAGTGCTTCTTCTCATTTGAGTTATTTGTTGAGTCGTTGTGTATCTGAAGTTACGCTGCCACACCTGTGTTAAATATCTAGAATTGAAAGCACTTCGTGGCCAACTGTTTTGGCAGTTGAACGTTCTTCTAGTTTCAGGTGTTCTGGAAATGACTCATGCTCTGCCAGAATTCATGGTGAATAGGATACACAAACATTCTCATATGTTTTTTACGATTATGATACAATACTCATTATTTTATTATTTAAGTGATAGTAAAGAAGTCGATATTGACATTGAAATTGATGGTACTCGATTCGCAATTCTGTGTAAAAATTGGACTAGAGATATAGGTAGGATTAGAGAAATAGGATTAAAAGGCGTAGCTGATGTTGAAACTAATCACTTATAAATAAACAATGTGCAACCCGGATAATTAAAAATTGTACAATTACAAGAAATTTCAGTATATTAAT
Source organism: Dentiscutata heterogama (assembly GCA_910591775.1). Classification (NCBI taxonomy): domain Eukaryota; kingdom Fungi; phylum Glomeromycota; class Glomeromycetes; order Diversisporales; family Gigasporaceae; genus Dentiscutata; species Dentiscutata heterogama. Next base: position 1,529 of record CAJVPU010000376.1, on the reverse strand, counting down.
AAATATAATTATTAGGGCCCATCGTCATTCAAACATTTGATGGGATTCTTACCCAGCTAAAAAGCGGAACCGTAGGCGTTGTGGTGACTCCAGATGAGGGAAACTTTTCTTTTAACTGCATAAAAAGAGCTAAAAACTCAATACATCATATTATTCTTACAAAAAAAAGTTATATTTGTAGAGACCTTAAAATCGTTAGTCAGAATGTTTCTATTGTTTCTTGTATTAAATATTTTGCTATTTTTTTTTTCTGTACTAATATGGTTACTTTATTCATTTGTATGCATTTAAAATATTCCAAAAATATTTATTACTTTTATTGAATTCCTAATTTTTATAGAAAAAAAAAAAACAGTTATAACATCAAGAGAATGGATCTTGGGATTCCGCAACCTTTTAATTTCATTTCCCACAATAATAAAAATAAAAATAATAAAAAAAATAAAAAAAATATTAACAAAACGGGTTCGAAATTTTTGATGCCAAAATCTGGCAGCAATACTGATTTCGATTTACTAATTGCTATTTTTAATAGTTCTCAAAAATTCCGAAATCTATTTGAATCTAGAATTAGGATTCTGCAAGTGCCGGCGTGGTGCCATTAAAGTTTTACCATATAGCCGCGTAATAACGCTCATGGGCGTTATTTCAAAAATCATAACCCCCTAAAATAGCATATGCAGTTTCGAATTAACGCCCATGGGCGTTTCGAATTAACGCGCATCTCAATAAAAGTAAAGAAACAAAATGTACTCCGAAACTAGGTTTAGTACTAAGTAAGCCTACTTTCGAATCCTAACAAAAGTTGTTTCTCGCATTGAGACAAGCAGGTTTACCAAAGCTAGTTCCTGTCCATTTTATTATGATTAAGGGGTACGATTCAAAAAATCAACCCTTATTTCAAAATAACGCACATGAGCATACTCGAAATAACGCGCAAGTCAATTAATTAACGCGTAGGTGGGCGTTATTTCGCGGCTATACGGTAATGGCACCATGCCCAGAACTTGCAGAACCCTATCTAGGATATCGACCAGTTAACACTGGAAAAAATTAATGAATTACCTCTTGATCAACTTATTACATAAAAACTTCAGTTTTTACAGTTTTTACAATAAAATAATTGGACCCATTGTATTCAGAGTTGGCATGGACCGTCAATGGTCAAGCTTGACCAGACCAGTTGGTCAAAGGGTTTAGTATTGGTCAAATTGGTCAATATAGCATACACTGACTTCTATTTGTTTTGCATCACATGAAAAAAAATTTTAAATTTATATAGCCTCCCAAAGACAAGTTGTATTGAACCAATTTTTTTTTTTTTAATTCGTCTAAACCAACAATATCTAACACCAGAATATCACCAAAATTGAATCACATGATTTCGATCTACATCATGATTTGTTCGATTTCTCCGATGCAAAACATTTGACCGTTATAATAAAAAATCTAATAGTAATTTTAACTTTGAACATGAATATTATCTGTAAGGACCAGATTAATTTAATTTAGATGATGTCAGAGAATTT
>CAJVPU010000375.1:0-18292 GCA_910591775.1 Dentiscutata heterogama | reverse complement strand
ATTGAGACCTAGTCTTTAAAAAATAGGTCCCAAGACCAGGTCCTAAAGTCCTAGACTCAAGAACTTTGCCATCCCTATTTAGAACTGAACTACAAAGGGAAATTATTTCCAGTTTTTATTGGTCATGGTTACATTATATCTTCGATTAGTGTACAGTTGATGCATACAATCTGTCTAGTGTAAATATTGCTTGCGATTTTTATGGCGCAACTAGAGTTGTTACTTATCGTCAAATTTTTATATTTAAGTGTTGCAAAATTTTAAAAATATGCAAAATCGCAATATATTATAATTTCAAAAGTTTTATATTGTAATAATATACTATCTAAATTTTATAAAAATAATATATATTTAATTTAAATTATACGTAATCTAAATTACATAGACACATTAATTTAATATAATAACACAGACTTTCGATTTTGCGACTCTGAGGTCTTACATCTTTTTGCAACAAAAAAGGGTGGTTGCAAAGGTTGCAACTAATTCTAAAGAGACGCAAAGTTGCGATTTGAAGCAGGTATCACTACATCTGTTAGATTTTTTTTACACATATCTGATATATATAGTGTATGCATTTAAGTTATACCATTTTTGTATTAATAATTAAAGACAAATTTTTATACATTTAGAGAGTATATGCAATTACAGTATCGACAGTATTTTCGATAGGAACTGAAATTAGAGGCAAGTTGGTAATGTTAAATGCAAAAAAAACACGTTTTTAATCCATTTGGATTTAATATGAAACAGAGATGTTACATATTTTATCTAATAATATACTACTTATTATTACTACTTATTACGATAATATCATCGCAAATTAATTTTACCGTCAACAATAATCTGAATAGTATTCCTTACGCCTAGGAATGTGTTCTATCGGTTACGGTCAGTCATCGAGCCAGTTATTGACTCATAACCATTAATCGTGGTCAGTCAATTATTTAATCAAAAGTTTAATCAAATAGCTAAAACGACAAAACTATTATATGTTATACAAATGTAACTAGAGCGCCGCCAGCTAGTGATCCAAATCGTTAGTTGAAAAATCAACTAGTTGACAACTAGTTGATTAATCGATTGGAAATTTTTTAATCAACTAATCGTTGGTTGATTATCTACATAATACTGTAATAAATTTAAAATGTGGAATTTTTTTAGCCAATCAGAACGGTTTAAAATGATACAGAAAACACATGATTATTTATCATGCCAATCAAATTTACTGAAAACATGTGACTATTAGTTGCAACTAATCGACAACTAAGTTGACAACTAATCGATTGAAAAAATTCTAATCAACTTGGAACACTACCGCCAGCTCTCTACAACTTTAAGCTCAAATAAGTAGCCAGAAAAACAATGTTATAAGATTATATCGTCATGCTCATCAGATCAATTTTAATAATAAATAAGAAGTGATTCATTAATTAAATAAATTGGTTCAAATTTAGTGTCTGGGCACATCCTTACGTTCGTGCATTACTTTTTTTGATGTAATTACACAGTATGTACACTCAACTCTGCATATACAAACCCTTTTATAACAAAACACACACATAAAGAGCTTTTTTCTCAAACAAATAAGTTCGATATAGAATATATAAAAAGTCAATACAGTCAGACCTCCCTAAATGCAACCCCCTTAAATGCAACATCTCTTTAAATACATGATAGAAGACTAGCCCCATAATGGGACTTATAGATAAATGCACGTTCGTTATTCTACAATTGCACGCTAATTGTCTGGCCCACTTATAAAAACTCCCACCATAAATGCAACCACGTGATTATCAGCCAATCAAACTCATCATTTCTAGGTTACTAAAGCCATACTTATCACATGTTAATAGTAACATTATAATTTTATTAGTGTTTTCTAATTGCAACCCTCCCTAAATGCACGCTCTAGAGCTGGTCCCGACGACGTGCATTTAGGGAGGTCTGACTGTATTTCTATGAATTAATTCATTAAAAATAGTTTGTATATGTATATCTATTGAGTTTATAGTAGTGGGAAGTGACTCAAATCACGGTGCCTCGAACTGACAAATCAGATTGTTTATAGATAATTTAAAATAGCTTATTGAAGATTATTATTACTCTAAGTCTTCATGATATAGTGGTTGGCTCATCTTTTCATGGTAGGCAGTTCTAGGTTTTATACTTGGTCAACGATAAGTGGGCTGGGTGGTTGTGTAAATGGTAGAGTCGGGGGGTTTTTTTTTAATTGGCTAACTTCTATTTATTGTTGGGAGTGACAAATTTTAAATAATCTAGGAGAATGGGTCTCTGACATCTTATGTTAATATAAATTTATGAGACAAAAAAATATCGGGTTCAGATTCTACAAAATTTATGTCAATACAGCAAAAAAATATTATATCGATATCAAAAATTTAAGGAACCTAAAAATATTGATAAAAAGTTCATGCTATTTACTATAACACTAGTTAAAATCAAAAATATCAGTAAAATATCAGTATCTGATATATGAATTATGTGTAACTCTTATGTGATTTCAAGTAGTATAACTTCCGTCTAACATGCATTCATTCGACTTTTAAGATCAAGAAACCTTAAACAGACCAATAAAATTATTTAAAAGTGACAGACAGATGCTATTAAAATTTTAGTAGTATAGATAATTGTGGCTAAATCGACTTGAATAAGAGACTGTTTATCTACATTAATAAGAGGTGAATATATACTGATGTAGAGCAGGGATGGCAAATGACCAGGTCATTTACTCAAAATTTAAATGACCAAGTCATTTGTGTAAATAACCTGGTCATCTGGGTCATTAGGTCATTTAGGTCATTTACATGTAAAGTAATTTTATTGGTCAGATAGCTAATATAAAAAGTTATCAAGCGCCAAAGTCAAAATTTTACTAGGTTAATCAATATTTATATCTTTAGTAAAGTTGTTCAAGAGAACAACTTAAATCAGTAAATTTTGACTTTTATATGTAGCTACGAAAAAATCACTTTACTAGTATGTCTAATAATCAAAGTTGATTGGTTAAAAAGCGTTAGATTATCAGTTAACAAATGTTAAATGACCTTCTATGGTCATTTGAATGTGAAATGACCCAATGACTGGTCACTAGTCATTTGAGTCATTTGGGTCATTTCAAGTCATTTACCATCCCTGGTTTAATGTGTTGTATTAGTGTTTGTTGATATCCGTGTAACCAATATTTGTGATTTCGGATCAATTGCCACCTTCACATGCGTACATCATTATCAGAATAACAGTTAAAGGCTGCCTGAAAAAGTATATAATGATACCACACATCCAATAATCAATCTGAACATGCCATCCAACGGGATACAAGATTATGTACACCTGTAAACCATACATAACGTTCCTGGTATATATTGTATTGTACAAATTGCCTGGTATATAATGTATTGTCAAATTGCACATAATGTACACAGTATACATAATGATTATAAGCTTAGCTAGCATAGTGAGCATTCATAGGCAGACTTTCGTATGATTGGCTGTTTAATCAATTTAATTTTACATTTTATATAGTTTAAAGTATTTTTTAAAAAAAAATTAAACTACTATGAATAAACAAAAAAGAAGTATATAGAAAGTTTTATTAGGGTTGTAGGATTCCACTATTACAAATAATACAAATTCTTTTTTGTTTTAGAGAAGTTAATATAATAGCGACTTCTTAACGATAGATAGAATTAGGTTATCACCGTGCTAACTTCTCTAAAACAAAAAAGAATTTTGATTATTTTTAATAGTGGAGTCTTACAACCCTAATAAACCTTTATATATACTTCTTTTTTGTTTATTCTGATTTTTTTTAAAAAGTATTTTAAACTGTATTAATAATGTAAAATTAAATTGATTTAAACTGCCAATCATGCGAAAGTCTACCTATGAAGTGAGCATGGCGAACATAATAAACAAAGGACATGTTAGCCATAGTCGTAGTGTATTCCCTAGTAATGTAAAAGTTATAGAAACCCACCTTTTTGCTTCGACAAAGAGTAGAGCTGGATAGTTAAACGCTGAATTGTATAAGCGTTTAGTTCTAATTCCTCTGGCTAGCAAATAATCCAATCAGTATAATCCAGAATTAGAGCCTTGTGACGTGATTTAGCCCTAATTACTAGGATCGAATCTATTAGAAGTTTAGTTAAATTTTTTAGTGTAGTATTCGGTAGTGTTAGTTGTTGTTTCTTATTAGTGTGGCTTTATTCCTATCTATGTATATTGATTTCGGAGCAGTTCCCACCTTTCTACGTACTGTACATGTTCTACGTTTCTTTGGAATTTATGTGAATTCTGAAGTGACATAAGCCATTTTTAGAATCAAATTTGATATATGTTATAACATGATCGGTATTAATTGATTATTATGAAATAATGATAATAGATAATAATAAAATAAAAATAAAGATAAAAATTAAGCAGTATGTCTTTTATTTTTTCGATAATTCATATTGTTTAAGATAAAAGAAAAAACTAGCAAATTATTTGAAGTCATATTAAACGAAGGAATCATTGTAGTCACATTCCTATCAGTATAAATTTTAAAATAATATGTTAATTTAAAATCACATAAATCATAAACTGACGTATTACATATATACGTACAGTTAGATCAAATTATCTGGTATATATATATATATTATGATTTACTTTTATAATCTAAATAACTAACTTGATAGTTGATAATTATGCAACGTCCATCTGTCACACTACTGCGTATTAGTTGATTAAATTATGTCACTAGACTCCCACGCTATATATTGGATAAAAATTTAATGCAGTATATTTACGTAATTATTATGGTTGAGGTTTTCCATCACAATGAATTTGTTAATTCAACTTCCGAATTAGAAAAACTTTATAAAGATACTGTAGTAAATAAATAAACTAACAATGTATGTATATCAGATATATATACGTACGTATGTACGTACGTACGTACCAAATTTGAAATTTTGAGAAATTAAAGAAATGGTTTCTCAAAAACTAGCAAATCTAAAAATGGCCTAAACGGCGCAATATAACTAACTCTAAAACAAAGCAATTTGTTAAGTTGAATTTTTTTGAAATAATAGGCAAATCAATTAAAAATTTATTATTATCTAAATTCTTAAATTGGTAACGTTTTTATGAATCTTATACGGCATAATGCAGTAACGTGCATGTTCTGTGTCGCTTTGACCACACTTATATACATTAATCTTCATGTGACCTATCAGTCTTACCCTATAAAGCTAAATTTGTTTTCCGAACTCCGAGTGTAACACATAAATACGTAATGTACCCTAAGTCCGTACCTGCAACTGTAATTCGTAGTAAAAAAAAAATTTTTAACCTCTTTCAAAAATGATAAGTTTACCGAACGAATGTCTTTTTGAAATATTTGCGTATCTTAAAGATCAACCTAAAAACTTATTTTCTTGCCTTTTTGTAAACCGTTCATGGTGTAGAAATGTTGTACCAATTTTATGGAAAGAATTGGACATTTTTAAAAACAGAAAGCTCGTAAGAACATGTCTTTTGACATTAGATAAAGAAGAAAAAACTCAATTATTGCCACTTGAAATAATATTTCCAAATGGGTCAAAACCTTTATTTGAATATACTACCTTCACTACAGTTATCAAGATTAACTCTGACTCTTGGATCATGGGTGATGGCGTCACTGAGTGGTATATTAATGAAGGACGTGGATATCAGCATAATGATATTATTGTTGATAGATATGTAGTTCAAGCAATTAAAACTACTTTAATTATGAAGTTTTTACAAACAAAAAAGACAGGTCAAACTAATAAAAAAATCAACAGCCTATACATTCTTGGTGATGCAACAAGTTTATTAGTAAAGATTCTTGACAACTGTATAACTTTGACCTCTTTGAGTATAATGAATAATCGGTTTGATTCTAAGGCTGTTGAAGCTTTGTCAAGGGCTTTTCGCAAGAACACTGTTCTAACTTGTTTGGAGTTTAACGGAAATCAGCTTGATTTTGAAGGTGTAAATGCATTAGCTGAAATTCTTTATAAAAATACCACTTTAAGTTGTTTAAAGCTTTGTTTTAATCAATTTAATAGTGAGGAGGAAAAATTATTAGTAAACGTTCTTTGTAAAAATACTACTATAATTTGTTTGGATCTTATCAATAATCATTTTGGTTCTGCAACTGGAAAAGTTTTAGCAAAATCTCTTCATAAGAACACTACTTTAACCCATTTGGATCTTTCTCATAATTATCTACAATTTGAAGGTGGGATGGCACTAGCTGAAGCTCTTTACGTGAATACTACATTAACTCATTTATATCTTCAAAATAATAATATTGGTCCGGAAGGTGGAAAAGTAATAGCAATGGCTCTTCATAAAAATAATTCTTTAACTCATTTAAATCTTAGTGAAAACGGACTTGGTCCCGATGGAGGACAAGCATTAGCTGAGGCTCTTTATAAAAACATTGCTTTAAAACATCTATTACTTTGGAATAACCAACTTAGTTTTGATGGTGGAAAAGCACTAGCGGAGGCTCTTTATAACCATAGCACATTAATCTGCTTAAATATTAATAATAACCAGCTTGGTTCTGAAGCTGGTCAAGCATTTGGAGAAGCTCTTTTTACGAATAATACTTTAACCAGTCTATATCTTGGTGGAAATAATTTGAATTCTGATGTAGGAAAGGCTTTAGCAAACGCTCTTTACACAAATAGGGCCCTTACACATTTGCATCTTGAAAATAATCAACTTGGCCTTGAAGGAAAAAAAGCATTAGCTAAAGCTCGTTCTAAGAACACTACTCTAATTCATTTAGAGCTTTCTTGCAATGATGATTCCTCGTTAAGAACAGATAATTAAATTTATATTAATTAGCGCTCGTATTCAAATAAAAACAGTTTGACTGAAATACTTTTTGCAATCATATATATCCAAAAAAAAATTTTATATTAGTGTTATATCAATTAAATCAGACAAAATTACTTTATTCGATATTTAATATATCATATAATAAATAGTGAATTATTGTACATTTTATACTGAACAATAAACTGAAGTCTTATCAAATAACTAAAAAATTTTCAAAATTCTCGAACCTTATAATGTTTTGTTTACCATATAAGTTTAATATTTTTATCGTTTTTTAAATTTAAATTTAAAGACTTTTAAGAAGGTATTAATTTTGATACGAAACGAATTCTAAAGTTCAAAGCTTACTAGAAAAATTGGAGTATGAAGAACGATTATTACAACTTGGAAGAAAGGAAAGAAAGACTAATTTAATTAAAGCGTGAACATGGCTTTGAACACTATTTCATGTATGCTTATATGATTAGTATTTCTTACTAATTTGTTTGAAAAAAACTATTTTTTGCATAATCGTTTTATTATCAATTTATTTGTAAAAAAAAAGAAAAAAATTTTATATAATTTCATTAATGAGAATATAATAATAAATAGTTGTTAATATGGCTAATATATTTACTATATATCATATATATATATGTATATTATACAATTTTATTTCGCAGCATGTTTTCGTTACCATACTTTGTGTTCCTAACTATATTCCTTTTAATTAATACACGTATCTTGAAATAAAGATCAAATTCCAAAAATCCGTCGAATTGAAAACAATAAAATATTAGCATGTTAAATTAACATATCCAATATCAAAATTCTACTCTATTCAATATATAAAGGGTTGGCTATGATAAATAAATAATGATATAAAATAATATTACAATATATTGACAAAATTTAAATCAATTATATAAAACTTTGCGCGAATATCAGCGCAAGCAAAATGGTATCATAAATTTCATTTAAACAAATTGAAAATACACCGATATGGCTAAACTTTAGATTTAAAATTATAGCATTTCTACTAGCTTCTGCCAATAATTTTTCCTCATCCGGCTTAATACGGTTAATTTATTGTTTCCGGAAGAGATTTCACAAAAATATTTCCATCTTCAAAGTCGATTTTATTTAATATAAGGTCTAATACTTTTAAAATATTATTATTCTGGAAAGCTTCTGCCAATGTCTCTGCAAAAACCAATTTCGTTACATTCAAGTTTTAACAAAAATCTCTATGCCTCGAATATTTCCCAAAAAAGTTAGAGCTCACAAAGTGCATTCACCATCGTCTCTCATCCTTCAATACTAAGGTTATTTCCAAAGAGGTTAGAGAGATATTTTTGCAAAGAGAACTTGCTAATGCTTTTCTATCTTTAGAGCCAAGATTATTTTACAAGTTAAAGTAGTATTTTTACGAAGAGCTTCAGCAACTCTTCACCACCTTAGGATCGAGCTTAGTATTACCAAGACATAAAAAGGTCGAAGAGGAATTTTTTTCAAGAGCTTCAACCAAAATCCTTTCACCTTTAACGCCGAAATTATTAAAATAAAGATTCAAAGATTTCAAAATTGAATTTTTACAAATGACTTCTGATAATTCCTTTCCAGAGCCTACACTAAGGCAATTATCATAAAGATGCAAGGAATATTTCTACAAAGAGTTTGCTATTGTTTTTACTCAAAATAACCAACTTGATTCGAACTAAGTTACTAGATGAATTTCTACGGAGATTTTCAGCCATAGCTTAATCTTCATTGAGATCAAAATAAATTTCAAGGAATTTAACATGGTTTTGTTACAAAGACTGTGTTGAAAACCAAAATAAAATTTGTTAATTGAATAATCAAACAAGGTTATAAGTATGTTTATACATCATTATAGCCAAATAATGATGAGAAAGTTTCAAGTTAGTAATACTGTAGTAGTTTTTTTGCAAATTAATTTCAATAAATTGTCGAGAAGAAAACCTTTAACAAAAAAAGCATTTGATATATGAGACGGATCCAAGAACGCATAAAGATTTTGATCCAAATATAAGCTCAAGTCAAAATAATCAACAACAGTAGAACTTTGGCTATCTGCTATTTCTTGATTCTGGAGAGTATATTATAACCATCAGCAGATCGAGTAAAAGATATATAATGAAATAAAGGAGTAGGGCTATAGTAAATTTTAGCTTGACCGATGTTCGATTATGACCGAATTAAAAATTTAACGAAAGTTTATTTCGATGATCGAATTCTTCTTCTATTCCGCCCACTAGTTAATCACACGTCCTTTGAACATCTTTATCGATATTTTTAAGAAAGAACTCTTTAATATATACGACTTAGAGCCGTAACATTCGATAAACCAAAATGGTAAATAACCCAAGGCTTCACTAAATAAACTAAACTATAAATAAGATTAGTAAACTGTACAAAATACAGTGCAGTACTTAAATTTTTAGTATAATAAACTAGAACATGTCATGCGAGCGGTTTCGCCGCCTGTTTAATAATTATGTATACAGAAGCAAAGCTGTATTATGTGACTATAATTTGGATATTGCTGATAAATTAATGGGTTCATATTTCTAAATTAATTCGAATGAAATGAATGAAACGATAAGAGCTACTTGATAGTAAAGATTCATAAACTTGAATAATCTATTCTTTATAAATATTTATTTTTCATTTATATACACAAAATTAACATGAAAATTAATATGAATTATTATCTATCTGTTACTCGCATAATAAAATTAAATAAAATGAATTCAAATATTTTGATACATAAATATCTTATCTGTTTAATTAATTGATTTCGTATGATTAATGCGTAATCAGTATACAAAAAATTTATTGAGTTACTATTACAGCACATTGTTCGATCAATATTATACAAGTATTACATTTGTAATGTCAAATATTTCAATTTTTGCTTTATCCAGTATGTACGATACAAAAATTTATGATCTATAATCAAAAACAATTTTTTTTTACTTTAATTTCGTTTTGTAAATCTTTTCATTATAAAATTAACTTCGGTAACTTATAGCAAGCTTGTTTATTGAATATATATCTATTTAAATCAATAAAAAATTAAAAATTTGTTTTTTTAATACGTAATACCATATTATGTGAGTAGACATTAATAAAAAAAAAGGAAAAAATTAAATACGATCAGGAGTTGTCAACTGGTTCAAAAAAACGCAATACCGGTTGAAATAAGAGGTCAAGATTTGATTAATACTTACCGGTCGTTGTCTTAATAATTACTAGTCTTATAGGTGACGCTTCGCGCCACTCAGTTTAATTAGCACGCCACCCACCTATTATGGCAACATATAGTATAAATTAAAATTATTATAATTTAATCGTAAAAATTGTATTTTTTATAATGCATTAACATAATAAATTGTTATAAAATTAACACTATCCTGGTGACATGCATTATGTAGTTAAGGTTGTGTTTTTTTGTATTTGAAATAGCATGAACTCTATCATATACTATTGTAAAAAATACTGTTATAGAACTTGCTATTCTGTTAATACACAAAATTGGTTAAAGTTAGTTTTGCATCGAAATAATCATAATTTCTATTTTGAGTTACTACAGCATAAAAAATTCCAAATTGCATTGTGCATTAAGAAATACTGTTGCTGAACTGACTTACCATTCATTCTGGTTACACGCAGTATGTAGTTGGAAATTATTGCAATTTCTACTAAAAAATTTTGTTATATAACTTATTTATTCTGTTGACATATAGTAAAGTAGAGTCGGGTATTATGGTACACTTAAGAGTTATTAATAGTAAAAATTTCATAAAAAGCATATTTATTTACAATATTTATCAAAAAAATATAATGCTCGACCTACTATCTAGCAAAAAAAAAGAAAAGTCTAGACTTTAGTGTTATACTTTTTCAAGGTTGGGGTTGTATAAACTACATGATGTCTAATCTTAATTTTTAAATGGAATTGATTAATATTGAATTATTTGATTTGTCTCAGTAAGAGGAACTAAATAATACTAAAAAATTATTCAATTCTGATCATTGGATCTCTAGATATCGCAAAAAAAAAAAAAAGAAAGTGTATCCATACTCATACCATAATACCCAACTTCATCTTATATGATTAAAATTGAGTTAATTTTACCATAAGCACATATAAAATTCTGTTACAGAACTCACTTGCTATTCTATTGACATATGGTGTGTAGTTAATATTAAGTTAATTTGCATTTAAATAATATGATTTTTATAATAAGGCACTATAAAAAATTCTGTTACAGAGTTTGTCATTCTGGTGATGCACAATATATAGTTACAGTTGAGTTAGTTTGCAGTAAAATTATTGTTTTTTTCATAGAATTATAAAAAAATCTGTTACAGAACTTGCTATTCTAATGATAAATTATATAGTTAAAGTTAATCTGCATTAAAAATATAATAATTTTTATTGCAAGCAACTGTGTTATGAACTTGTGATGCAGTTTGCAGTTAAAGATAAGATGGTTTTATTCTATCAAGAGTTACTATAAAAATTATTACTTGTTATTCTAGTAACATATAGTATGAGGTTAAAGTTAAGTTAGTTTATATTATAGGTTACCATACAAAATTCTAATACAAAACCTACTTGTTATTCTAGTAATAAAAAGTATATAATTAAAGTTGAATTAGTTTGCATTATTAATTAATATAATAAAGGATAAATATATATATCGCACTATGCAATGTGCTAATTTATCATATGTATATTTTAAATTATAATTTGTAGATTTGTGTAACAAGAATTTTATATATATAAATACTAGATTAGAATTAGAATTAGGGTTAGAGTTAGTAGTTAGCAGTTAGGGTATGTGTAGTATATACCAAAATTTTGTGAGAAATTTTTTTTGTTAGAGCTCAAAAAGCAGTTTTATAGATGGTATTTCGAGCTATTACAAAATTTTAAAAATTTCTTTATTTTTGTTACACAAAATTAATTTGCATGTTACACCTGATCTTCAAATTTAATTGGCCAATTCTTAAAATACGATATATAAGAACATCATAGCATGCGATATCTTATTAAGTTCTATAAAAAATACAGAACTTAGTTGCTACTTTAGTGCCAAAATATGAAGTTGAAGTTGAATTGGTTTTATTCAAATTATTGTAGTTTCTATTAAGAGTTATTGTAAAAATTTTACTACAAAACATGCTTGCTATTCTGGTAACATATAGTATGTAATTAAAATTAATTTATTTTGTATTATAAATTATTGTAAAAAATTCTGTTATAGAACTTACTTGCTATTCCAGTAACACATAGTATATAGTTAAGGTTAAATTGGTTTGAATTGTTGCTGTAAAAAAATCTGTCATGAAACTTGCTATTTAGATAACACACTGTATTTGGTTAATATTAAGTTATTTTATATTGTAAGTTACAATAAAAATTTGGTATAGAATTTATTTGTTATAAATTATAAATTCTTCTATTACAGAATTTGCTATTTCAGTAATATAGTATGTGGCTGAGGTTTAGTTTATATTAGAATTACTGTAATTTCTATTACAAAAATTCTATTACAAATTACTATTCTGATGACATATTATATAAGTAAGTTTGTATTGTTACTATAAAAGATTCAGTTACAAAACTTACAATTATTTTGCTATATAGTATATAATTAAGATTGAGCTAGTTTTTATTAGAATTATTAAATTTTTAAAAAGTTATTATTCACTATTCTAGTAACATATAGTATATAGCTAAGATTATTTTAAAATTATTATAAAAATTATGTTACAGAATTTACTTATTATTTAGTAGTATATAGAATACTATTAAAAGAGTTAGTTTATATAGAATTATCATTTTATCTTGAGTTATGTAAAAAAGTCTATTATAAAACTTGTTAATTACTCTGGTAAAGCATAGTATATAATAAGGATAATTTAATTTGAATTTGAATTATTATAATTTTTGTTGTGAGTTATTGTAAATTTTAATGCAACCTTATTTACCATTTCAATAATACACAATATATAATTAAGCTATAGTTTGTATTAGAATAATTATAATTTCTATTATAATTTATTGTAAAAAATTTTGCTACAAAACTTATTCACCACTCCAATAACACAGTATTTGATTTAGTTTGTAGCAAAAAATTTCTGTTATAAAACTTATTTACTATTTAATAATGCACAATATGCAGTTAAGATTAAATTAGCAGTATTAGAATTATTTTGTTTCTATTATGAGTTAACTGTAAAAAATTCTGTTACAGAACTTACTTGCTATTTTAATAACATACAGCATGTAATTAAGTTTGCAATTAGAATTATTATAATTTCTATTGTAAGTTACTATATTAGTAATACACAATATATAAAGTTAATTTGTTTGTAATTATTATATTTTTTTTTATAAAAAATTAGCACAAAACTTACTTGCTATTCCACTAAAATAAGTAAGTAGTTAAAGTTAAATTAGCTTGTTTATATTAAAATTATTATAATTTCTAATATGAATTATTATAAAAAATTATGTTACAAACTTGCTATTCTAGTAATATATAATATTTATTTGAATTAGTTTGTATTAAATTCTATTATAAGCTACTACAAAAAATTATTAAGAACTTACTATTTTGATGATATACAATATATGATTAAGTTAATATAGAGTACTTAAAAAAAAGAAAGAGTACTAACAATGCTAAAAAAGAAAAACCAATATGAAGAGATATATAGAAAGGAGAGATGAATTAGAGGCCTAATTACAAAAGAGGATTTTGATAAGTTAAGACTACTTTTTAACTCAAACAATTAAACAAAGAATTTTATAATAGTACTCTAGAAAAACTAGTTAAGAGAAGTGTACTAAAAAATATAGGTTGCAAGATGCAAATTGGTACAAGAATGGGAGAAGGAAAATAGCATAGTATTAAAAAAGAAGAAAAGCTTACATAAGAAAGTAAAGAAGAAAAGAAAGAAAAGAAAAGAAAGAGAGAAAGACCCTTTTAGGAAAACTCCTACAGACAAAAGTAATAATGCAAGAAGCAAGAAAAAGAAACAAGAGGTAAATACAATATAGATACTTAATGAGCAACTACACAGATCCAGGATGTAAGTGAGATTTTCCGCATTATGTGTGCTCTAATCTTCCATCCTGGTTGGTTCGTATATATATACAATCAAACCAAAATCACAGGTAACAAATACGTATTAATACTGCTTTTTTCTTTTTTTTTTTTTTTTTTTTAAGATTTATGAATTTACTAACTTCGTATTCTTATTAATTTGATCAACAAACTAAAGAAACTCATTTTACTTCAAGTTTTTTTATGTGTTATTATATAATATATTTAAATATTTTTTTTTATTGTAGAAAATAAATTTGATTCTACAACTACCAAACCAAGTTTGTTCTTCAAATTAATAATAATTTCATGATTATGAAAGATTTCACATAAATGCTTATTTGTTTTGTTAACCAATCTTAGATTATCAAAAATCAACATAAAAGACTAACTTGTACTTTTAATTTTACCTTCTGATTTATTCCATCATTTCATTATTCTAAATAAAAAACAGTTTCTTCTTTCGAGCTGTGAATCGATTCTATAATAATTATTTTAATCGAATTAGTAACAATTTGCATTTCTATATAGTTGTTTTGTAATAATTCTAGATTAAAAACAATTCTAGGTTAGAATCGATTCTAAAGCATGTAATTATTTATATTTAAAGTTTGAATTTAATAAATATTCTATCTGCTTTCAGACATATATATCTGAAAATGTAATACCTGTGTTTGTTTTTAAAAATTATAGAGTGTATTATTAAAAACTTTAAGATTATAAACCATTTTTTAAGTACTTTATGGTTCAATTAAGATTTTCTATTATTTATGTGGTCTATATAGTATTTAGCTATTGAGAACAACTTGGTTATTAAATTGTAGAAACTTGTGATCCTTTAATTAAAAGATAAGTTTTGTTTATTTTTAATGTTATTTATTAAAAATTTATTTTGGTTTTTTTTTTTTTTGAATTATACAGAAATATAACTATACATTTTAAGAATTTTTTTTTATTGTAGATATAATGTCAATGGGGTTGACCCTCTTCAAGTCAAATTATGCCTTCTTTTATTTTGTGCTGCTTCAATATCATTCAGCATTATGAACAATCTATCCATATTATTAATAATCCAGGTAATGTTATTAAGATTATTTGCTAGAAGTTCTTGTTCTAAGTGATCTGCCATGTGTTTTACAGCTGCAACCTTTTGCTCACAAGTCTGGCATATTTCTGGATTAAGTACCTCATTACTTTTAACTAAGTTATTAGCTGATTCTGGATAAAGCACTTTATCTTAATTCATCTCTACTTGAGAAGCTGGTGAAACCATAGATTGTTGAGGATTAATTTTAATTAGCATGTATTCAGTAGTGTTTCAAATTAGAAAAGAATAATCTTCTCTTCACTAAAAGCTTTCATACAAAAAATAGATGCTTTCTGGATTTTGCAATCTTGTCATTACTCTTGCACATTGTATTAGATGCTTACAAATGAGAAAATGTGAATTAAGAAATAATAGGCAGCTACATATCCAATGTGCCAAATTAATAAAATAACGAGTATGATTATCATCACTAATTAGCTTTTCTGTAAGTTGATTCCAATTCTTTTTAAAATCATCAAACCAAGATAGTATTATTCATCCCTCATTTATTTGATAAAGCTGAATTAGTTAGTCAGGAAGAAGGCATGTACAAATAATCCATACAACATAGTCAAGTTGTGGCCTGTTGATGTGGTAAAGTTAACAGTATTTTAAAACTCTTCAATGCAACTCTATTAACATATTTGTCTTGTTAATTGGAATAGTTGTTTGTGCTGATTGAGTCTATAGTGTCCACATTGTAATTTTATATCATCTAGACCATAAGTATGCCCAAAGAAGCACAAGATAGTTTTTGAAGCAAAAATTATATATCTTATGAATGGCACTAATATGGATTTTATTGGCTATTAAAAACAGCCCAGCAGTATTAATGGATATTTTTTGGTGCATATTAAAATGCTTTTTAATAATACTAATAACTTCATTTTGTAGCTCTATTAGACATATAATATAGTACTCAGGATCATTTTGATTTAAGTTAGGCTTGAAGTCAGGGTCAATAAAACCAAACTCTTTGGCTGCTTCATTAGGTTGATACTGGGTTTGTTTTATTTTTTTACAACTCCTAATCTTTTCTTTTATTGCCTTTTCTATATGCTATAAACAGAGTTATATATTAGTATTAGGCCATACTTCTCTCATAGCATTGATTTGAGCAAAGTCTTTATCAGTAAAGAAATGCCATGGCTACAATCCTTTATTGCAAAGAGAATGAAAAAAACTAGTAAGTGCTTGTGTTTGCAACTCTTTTAAGCATTATCAGATGCATTTGTAGTATTTAACATTAGATATGCAATTGGAAATCCTGCACCATAAGCACTACCAATTATCCCATAAAGTTCAAACTGTCCTTTGGTGGTTTTATACGTAGCATCACAATGAATGCTATGCACAGGTGAAAGTTTGGTTAGTAGCAGAGTGATGAAACCAATTGCTATAACTAAATTATCATTTTACTTATAACACAACTCGCTTTGATTATTAGAATTATTTAGAAATAAATATGTAAAAATAAATAGATATTCATCTAATTTGAAGAAGCATTGATTAAAGGTGGACCACCAATAGTTTATTTGTCTTGAAGTAACTTGTAAAGCATCAAATTTTTGACAGATATTTGTTTGTAGCTATACTGGATCTATATAAAGGTTAGCATAATTTCATTTTTTATTTTTTCTGGGGTTGAAACATCTATAGGCTTTTCATGTTAGATATCATAGTTAAGTTTATTTTTACTTCTTTTGCTGGTATATCAATACTGATGATTAGCTTACTATGGCAATTATAGTGAACCATCCTTTTATGGTTTGATTCTTTATACTCACGTTTTAATTCATAATATTGGAAGTATGCAAGGTAAAATTTACCAACTCTGGAATGATGTACAGATTTGGTAGCTTTAGTTATAAATCTATTAACATGAAAATGATTAATTAATACAGTTAAACCTCTCTAAATACATGGCATGAGGCTAACAAAAAACCTTGTATTTAGAGAGGTATTGTATTTAGAGAGGTAAAAATCTATAAGTAACAAATGAGTTGGGACGAAGCCAAGCCATGCATTTAAAGAGATCATGTATTTAAAGAGGTTGCATTTAGGGAGGTCTGACTGTAGTTTAAAAAAAAAGATTAAGAAATCTCGATATGAATATGAAAATCAGGGATCTGTAATTTGATACTTTTTTATTTTATTTTATTGATTTTGTAGTTTAAATTAAGGGCTACTTATTTCTAACTATATCTGTCTTCTTTCTCAATTTCATTAACTATTAATTTTGCCAAAAGTTTCATATCATGATGTGCATTTATCAGTATATTATCATCAAGTGCAATGTGTAAATTAAGGAAAACATCAGCATTTTTTTCAAGATTAGTAATTTTATTAGAAATATATTCTATAATATCGGTAAAGATAATTTCTTACATATTATTTTCTAATTAACTTTCTGTTTGATTATTTTCAGCTAAGAGAAACCATTTCTCTGCCCTCTCGTTAGACTTTTTAGTTAAGCAATTGGTGCATATTTTATAATATTTATTTTTATAGAGAAAGGCTTCTGGAAGTAATGAATGATTGCATGTATTACATTTTTTCTTATTATTATTATTCATGTTTGCTATTAAAATAATGATTGTACAAATTACTAAAAGCTCTATTTGAATAAGTTTATTTTCTTTAAGATATATTTAGTAAAATAACAGCTTGAGAAATATGAAAAGATAAAACTCTCAACTAGCTAAGTTGTGTAATTTCTTTATTTAACAGGTTGCTATTTTACCTATTAACATGAAATTATTTTTTTTTACAATGCATAGATCATAGGGCTTTGAGCAATACTATAGCAAGTTTTTAGCACTTATTCCTAATTCAATCTAGTTTAATTTTAAGTTACTTTTTTCTTTTATTTTAATCAGATAAAACATGGGATATCTTGGTACTCCTTTGAAAGAGATTTATTATATTTTTTGTAAGTTTTTTTTATTAATATTTACAATAATATTAATTAATTTTTTATTAATTTGCAACCTTTACTTATAACTCATTGATCACCTGCATTTTTGTTATCAAACTTGTACTAATTAAGTAATTTAAGAGATGATACTATTTGGGTTCATCATTTAAGGATTATTAATTTTTTTTTTGGTATTAAGGTGAGGTCTTGCTTATATCTTTATTGATTAATTTATATAAGCAATTACATAGTTATAAAAGCTTAATTTGTACAAAAACA
>CAJVPU010000374.1:0-18297 GCA_910591775.1 Dentiscutata heterogama | reverse complement strand
CTATTTATCTATTTTTAAAAATGAGACAAATTCTTTTTGTGTGCATTATTAGTTTGTAAGCTTCTTAATATGAAATTCTTCGTTTTCTAATAGTGTTAAACCGATAAATCTTTTAAAAAGTTATGTATTTTGATTGGCTAATTATCACGGGAAATCACGGGTAGATCTACCAATCATAAGAATGTCGTCCTATGAGAGGAATACCCATCAGTCTACCCGGATCAGCCCGACGGGTCACCCGGGTTGGACAGGTCCAATCACTATCCCATAGTGTATTTTCATAAGTTCAATAAACAGATCCGAGCGAGAATAATAGATTTAGACAGACGTATGAAAATTATACTAAATTTTGATCGTACGTACGGTTCATACATTAGACATCACTTTCAAATTTTCATCAATAAATAATAATTTACATACGTGAGTTTAAATTTTATACGATTAAATGTAACGTACAAACATAAATCTAAAGTATGTATTTTTTAAAAAAAATTTTTATTGATTTTTTATTATTTTCTTTGCAAAATGGCTTGGTCATTCACTTTTTTTCGTTTCAACCCTTTGAATAATTGTTGACAGCTATGTGAATAGTCGAATGACCGAAAAAAATGAAAGAAGTATAATTGATTATTCAAAATATGATCGCTGTTTAGCTGTTTTAAAAACTCACAAAAACCAAGGATCTTAATATCTTTAAATTAGTTAAAATTGGAGTTATTGATGAGTTGAATATTCAGTTGGATAAACATACTGTGTTTATCCTATTGAAGATTTTATGAAACACGGTATCTCATAAACTCAACTAATAAGACCTTTTCGAAACATCTAATAAGAAATTGATTAAAATACAAAAAATAATAACAATCACTGTAATATGAAATAAAACCTTTCTTGTTGTAAAAACAATGCTTTTTGTACTTTATAATGTAGTTAGTCGTAATCTGTTAAGCATTCTTTATATTTCAAAATTTTATGTATTAGTCTAGTGTTTTCAACTTCATTAAAATGTTTTTTTGTTGCTTAAAGTGATTTTAATAGTGCAGTAGTGTAGTGTTAATGTAAATGACATAATTAATAAATATATAATTTATATGGTTTTTTTTTTCTTTTTTTAATTCGCAATTTATTATTGAACGATACCTTACAATTTTAACGTTACTTATTTTTAATTTACGGAAATTTGAAAGTGACGTCTAACAAATACAGACTTGCGAAATTCGATTTTTATAAGTAAACCTTTTAATGGTTGGGATCAAAGCTAGTAAAAAAAGTAATTTGGTTTGAAAATTTTTCTTTTACAAACCGTACGTACTATCATGATTCTATATGTCTGTCCTAATTTGCGTTTCCGTACTGTACTACTTTACTATATACTCGGTAAATTTCACGTTAAAATCGCTCAACTTTATAATAAACTATAAAGTGAGATTTCAGGAAATCAACAGTTACAGGTTTTCGGCTTGTGATAAATTATTATTTTTGGTGATACTGTATGTATATATGCAAATTAGTAAATAAAGTTTATTAATTAGAGTTTCAAAATATAATTTGACCTTCAATATGATCATTCACTTTTTCTCACCATGACTGGAATTATATAGGATATAAAATCGAATGTATGTTTTTTCAAAATATTTAATAGATTGTGAAAGTTTGTTTTCATGTCTTTTTAGATAATAGTGACGATTTAATGAAAATTTTAAAATTCTTTACCAATAGAACGGATCATTATAACGGTATCAGTATTGATTTATTTTAGATCAAGTAAATTATATTTATATAAATCGAATTAGCCAATTAATATTAACAACACAGACTTTAGTTTGTTCAATAATTTTACAGTATAAGAGTCATTCAAAGGAAACCCATACATATCATTGACATTTTAATACTTTTAACTTACAAAAATTTTTCGAAATCTAGGCACATTTTCGACGCATTAAACTTTTTTGACATATTAAATAATTTTTTGACATTAAATTTTAAAATTTTTAAGCCCAATCTTTTTCGATAACTAAGTTATTTATAATTCTGTGTATCAAAAAACTTTGACTATCCAAGAGAAAATATTTTGGCACCCATGTACTGAACGCATGTGATTCGGAAGTCTTATTAGTTGGATTATTAAGTTTAATTTTATCTGTTTTCCAAAAATTGTTTCTTGATTTCGTTATCATCATTCTGACTCATTTCGTCAAGCTATTGACACTTTTGTGAATAATAACAGTTGTCTTGGGCCGTTTATTCTTATCCAAGTCCATGTCAATTTAACATAACAATCAGATGTCCTCTTATCGAATTCTGATTTTTAACAATTTTTACTGAAACACTAGCATTAGATTTAGCATCAAATGTTTTTCTTCTAGTAAATATCTCAAAAATACCAAAACTAAGATATTAGCAACTTGCGTGAATACTTTATTTATTATAACTTAGTGTCGAAAAAACAATTCATTGTGTTCAAGATGTGGATTTATCTCTCGTGAATTGAGGGGTTTGCTGACGTATATGTCATTTGGATGTTTTGATGATTCAATAATAGGTTTAATTTTATCAGCTTCTAAAAATTGTTTTTTTATTTTATTTTCATCATCAAAGTTTTCTATTTCTTCAATCCAATAAGTAATTAAACCATTAATAGATCGGATAGTAGGTCGTCTTTTCGGATTTGAATCCATACATCGCTTGGCTAATTCAATATAGCAATCAGGTGTACCAGATAAAAATTCTGGTCGTAATCCATGGCAAATTTTTATCGCGAGTTCGTCAAAATTATAACCATCGAAAGCTTTTCTTCCACTTGATATTTCTATCATAATGATGCCCAAAGCATAAATATCAGCTGCTTGAGTATATGGTTCTCCTTTTAAAATCTCTGGCGCTACATAAGGTAAAACTCCATATAATTCATTTTTGATATTATAAAGTCCCAAATCTGTAATATAAGCATTATCCAAATCGTCTTGCAAAATGTTTCCACTATGAAGATCTCGATTTTCTAATCCTTGTGAATGAATTGCTTCAAGATCTGATGTTATACAACTTAATAATTTTAATCTTTCTTCCCATTTTATTAGCGATACTTCGTGAAGATTATTACGTAGAGAACCCTTTTCTGCGTATTTAAATATAAGGACATAATTTCCTGAATCGTCTCTTGATAGTCCATAACATTTTAAGAACGATGGATTTTTATGTCCGATCTCGCAAAATGCTTTTAACTTTTAAAAAAATATTAACAAAAAATTTAAATATTATATAACAAAGCATAATAAATTTACCTCATCAAAAAAATCTTGATCATGAATTTTTTTAATTGCAAATGAATATTTATCATAAGAATTCTTATAATGAATTCGACATTTAGCATGATAAACCGTTGCAAATCCACCCTTTCCAATCTCTTTAATATTTTCAAATTTATTATATGGAATCCATAATAATTGATATCGCTCTTCATCCAATATTTCTTTCACGTTTTCATCAATATCAAAATAAGTGAATTTCTTTATTTCTATTCATTATTAAATCGATAAATGTATGAACTTAACAAAATAAAACAACCCCAAAAATCAAATAATAATAATAATAAATAAATAAATGCCTTGAAATTTATTTTTCTCCCTATTAATTGTCATTATTAAATGTTTTAGTATTTTATAAATTATTTTTTTAAGCAAGAAAAAACTTACATTCGAAACCAATACTCGGCCTCTTTTAAATCTTTTTTTGTCCCAATATTTTGATAACAATATCCAACACTTTTCATTCCGCCACCTAGACCAAGTTTAGCGGATTTCAAGTACAATTCAAAAGCTTTTTTCAAATCTTTTTCAACTCCAACTCCATCCTTATAACATTCTCCAAGATTAAAAATTGAAACAATATATTCCACTTCAGCAGCTTTTTGATAATAAAAAAATGCCATATGTTCATCTTTTTCAACCCCTTCTCCAAGTCGATAACCCTCTCCAACATTATTCATTCCAAAGATATTTCCCAATCAGCAGATTTTTGATAATAAATGAAAGCCTTATGTTCATCCTTTTCAACTCCAATTCCATTTTGATAGCAATATCCAACATTAAATGTTCCATTAGCGTCACCCATCTCTGCAGATTTTTGATAATAAATGAATGCCTTATGTTCATCCTTTCAACTCCAATTCCATTTTGATAACAATATCCAACATTATTTATTCCATAAAAACTCCCCATCTCTGCAGATTTTTGATAATAAATGAATGCCTTATGTTCATTCTTTTCAACTCCAATTCCTTCATCATAAAAATATCCAACTTTACATGTTCCATCAGCGTCCCCCATCTCTGCAGATTTTTGAAAATAAATGAATGCCATATGTTCATCCTTTTCAACTCCAATTCCATTTCGATAACAATATCCAACATTATATGTTCCAATAGCATGTCCCTTCTCTGCACATTTTTGATTACATATAAAATATTTGTATTCATTCTTTTCAACTCCTCTTCCGTAATAATAGCATTGCCCAAGTTTAAATATTCCTTCAACATTACCCATATCAGCAGATCTTTGATAATAAATGAATGCTTTAAGTTCATCCTTTTCAACGCCTATCCCATGTTGATAATTATATCCAAGGATATAAGAGTCCAAATCAGTTGATTTTTTATGACGAAACAAATTATTATAAATCTTTTTCATTTTTAATTATGTTAAAATGATTAAATGCCAATGTACTACCATTTCATAGAGTTTTGTATCACTATAAATTATACAACTTATGATAGATTTTGATCCCAAAACTTTAAATCGAGTTATATCACATAAAATTCGGAATTTTACGTTAATCAAATTTTCGTTGTTTTGTAGACTCTGGATTGAGATTAGAGTTTTAGGTCGGAATTCACTTCGTATAAATCTTTTAGAAATAATAATTTGCAACAGATTTGTCAACAATGCGTTAAGTCGATCGTTGTTTGAAGTTACCATAAATATTACGCCGCTTGAAACAACGATTTTTAAAATTGACCAATAATATTCTTTTTATGAAAAGTCTGGTGTTACGATATGAAGTATGAAAATAGATTTATTTATGATCTGCAAGTATGGATATAAATGCTTATCTGAAGTCAAGTATTTAGGGAGGACCTAAAGGCTTTTAATAAAGCCTAGAAATTGTACGCTTTTTGAACTCTTTTCAAATAAAAGTTTATTTGTCATAAATCGACCCTATTAATAAAATCTATTTAATTACCACTCCCTGGTACTCTCCCAGCTGAGTTAGCACCAGGATTACCATTTGTTGATGTTTGAAACTTGAAACCCAAAACTTGGATCCATTTCGTTTTGCATATTCATTCCTTAAAGATCAATCAACTTTATGAAAACGCAATTCCTTGATCTATTATTGATCTGTTGTTTGATGTAAATCCTCAATTTATTTATCATATTATTCTAGCCAGTTATGCATAAGTTTTGGTTACAGCTAGTTACGATACAATTATTGAATCTAGTAAAGATTTTTGGGATTACATCCGTACCGTAATGTTATTTATGTTTGTATCATGCTAATTAAAAAAGGCCTAGATGTAAAATTATGCTAGATATGTTCCTTTTAAAAAATTGAATTCGCCAAACAAATTAGTGTTTAAATAACTACGTTTTACATTTAGTTTACAGTATCACTAAGTTGTTTGCTGAGTGTGGAAGTAACTGGAACATAAATATTTGCATGTGTTTGTATAGTATTGGAATATTTTTCATTTTACCATTTGAATAGTCATTGAACACTTGAAATTTTTAAAAGTGCAAAATTGAATTTTGATTTTCAGAATTTTTGAATAGATGTCTTGTTGTAAGTGAATATATAATAGGAGGTTTCTGAATTAACTTTTTCAAAAATAAGTGGGAGTTTAAAGATCGTATTTCTTTTTAGAATTCGAATCAGAAAATTAAATAGGTAAATAGGCGTAACTCTTTTTTTTTTTTTACCTGAAATCGGACGTCGAATTTTTAATCAAATATATAAATTTGAAATAATCATAAGTTAATCTCAGATCATGAAAAATCCAAATGGCGAGGTAATAATTTATGAGGCATATAATAACTTATATATAGTAACTTATGAAGGAATGATCTAAAATAAAAATATAGCTATTTTAAACTAAAATATCTATAAAAAAAAAAGCACTTTTCATTCACAATGAAGCAAAATTCTTAATACATCCTACGTTATAATAAACTTATGTTGCTAGAATTACTTGAATGGAAGAGTTGAAAACAACATACATGAAGTAATAGAATACAGATTTAAAATGAAGTATGAAAGATAAATATAAAAATCATCTATATAATACCGAATATGATTTAAAAAAAAAAAGTATTTAATATTATATAAACATGATATATCGATAGTATATTTGCATTCTTGTCAAAGCTATTATAGGATGCAAACTCTAATTAAGTAGATTCAGAATCAATTAAATTGATTCTGAATTTAAATGCTCCGTATTCACCTACAACGAACTCTTAATATAATGAATTGAGCGTTGTCAATAAAAAAATAGTTAGATTCGAAAATTGTTAGACAAAATCAAATTGTAACATGAATGTCTTAATCAAACATATATTAAAGGCGCGTTTGATTAATGACCCACGCACCATTAGATTTTTTGTAACAATTTTCGGATCTCATAATGTTACGTTTTGATTGACGACGCCCCAATTTATTGATAAAATTTAGAATAATTGCACCAATTTATGTATATTTTTAACATTAAATGCTAGAGAACAAGCTCTATTGATTCCCTTTTAAATTATTCTTACAAATTATTCAAATACTCAAGTTATACTATATTATTTAATTTTTGTTTGTAAATTGACTTAATTATGAATGATATGGAGTAGATAGATCTTGTTATTTGATTTTTTTAATTATCGTGAAGTTAGACCTGTAAACGCTATTAAGTGTTCTTGGTCGCAATGTTTTTATGAAAGTAAAAGACTCAAATATTTATTACTTGATAGAACTATAATGAATTAATATTTGAAAGCCTTTATATAAGCTAAACTATTATCTGTTTATATCTCAATGAATTTCATTTTGCTTTCGAGGAAATTAAAGATTAATGGAAGTTATAATAATACGCTTGGACTTTTTTAGATCTTTTAAATAATTATCTTGGGTTGAAAAGGGAAAGCGCTAGCAGAAACTATTTGTACGAACACTACTTTGACTTCCTTAAATATTCATTAAAGAAAAATTAGGAGAAGCATTCAATAAAATCTCCCTGACTTGGTTTTAAAGGCATGATTAGAGATGGGTTTCATGCGTGCGCATGATTGCGGAATCATGCGCATGATTCCGTTTCATGCGCATTTTATCCCATCAAGATTTCTCTCCTCTCGATCGTTTTTTCTTTTTTTTACCTTTTTTTTATCATGCGATATCATGCGCATGAAACATTTCGTGCGTATTAATGCGCATTCATGCGCATGTTATTATAATATGCGCATTTTCCCCATCACTAGGCATGATAGCGTTAACTAAGTGTTTTTGTAAAAACACTACTTAAAATATTGAAAAAGGCGAAGTATTACGGTTCACCCTCATTATAACGGACTCAGTTATAGCATATTATAACAGAATAACAATTTAAAATTTTTATTATTATACTATATAACGCTATAGCGTATATTCATTATAACGGACAGGATTTCTCAGCTAGATCATTACAGTATAACGAAGGTGAACTGTACTTCTACTTTCTAAATTGCAATATTATTATTACAGTAATTTGAAATTGACAGATGGAAGCATTAGCAGGAGTACTTAGTGTTAATATACTCGAATTTCCTTATAGATTCATAACAATCAACTCAGTCCTGAATGATAGAAACATTAACAGAGACTCTTTATAAAAATAACACTTTAGCTTAGTTGCATATCAACAACAATGAAATTGAATTAGAGGAAAAACATTTGTGAATAAGCACTCAATATCTTTACTTGAAGATTTCTTACAGTATAATCAACTTTATATAATGACCTTTATAATGTACTCTGGATTTACGGACTCAAAAAATTTAAATTTTATGAATCCTTAATGAAGCTTAGTAATTTTCCAGAATTGTCAGTTTATTATAAAAGAGAGTGACTAAATTTTTTTGTTTTTATTTTCTGACATGAAATTGATGTTAAATATTAAAAAAATCTTTTTTTTTCTAACGAAAATTAAAATAAATATCAGAAAAGTTATCTAAACTGTAAAGAATTTTAACAGATAAACTATATATTTTTATATGAGCTTAAAGACGATATAAAGAATAATATTAAAACAATGCTAATGAGCTTCAAGCTTTTTGGTGAACTTTATTTTATTTTATTTCTTTTATAAATATAACAAAATATTTGGATTTTTTTTCAGCGAATTTGAATTATAATAAGCTTTCTTTGTCCGCATGTCGTAGATCATTTCCAATAAAGTTTAGGATTAGACGTTAAACATCTTATTTATTGGATGCGACCTTACTCGTGATCCGCCACATTTCCTTTTAGATTAAAACGGAAAGGATTTTCGTCAAAAAATTTTATATTACTTTTATCTTGAGCACCACAAGATTGCATTGCGCTGATCAGATCAGATCTAGAGCTAGAGCATGCCCCCAAAAAATTTTTATCAGTTTCAATTAGTTAAATCGACTTTTGATTCCATAATTCGATGTATGCATTGCTATGTAATTTTATTTTGAATTTACATGCTAAAAATAGTGAACTTTAAGTTCATTGCCCATGTGTCTTATTAGTTAAACTTTATAATATTTACATAACATTTTCTTTTTATAGCCCATCTTGTATGTGTGCCAGTTATTATTGAGTAATTAGCTACAGTGATCAGCTCCATTTAAACTCTATCAGATAGATCTCCGTTTACTTATTGTACATACGTACAGTACGTACGTTCGTTCGTAAATCTCTTTAAATGACCTCTTGTACTTTATCAATTGTTCTGTGCTTTATAGGTTTCTATTCTTCTGATTTGTAAATTGTAGATAATAAATTGTAATAAAGTATGCACGGACAATTTTACATGGGATTTAGCAGGAAAGCGTTATCATTATCTTTTTTTTTTATTTTTAATAAGGTATGGCATAAGGTAGATTATATAATAGCTTCTTTTGCTTCAAATAATTATTTTTTAAACTATGCAATATACTTAACCATATTTAGTAAGTATTAAAATTGTTATCGTTCGTTTCTATTTAGTTGAATTTTGATTAATTTATACTATCGCAGCTACGTAGCCTATCCATTACACAAGGTCCTGCACTGCTATCGTAGTTGCGGTGTTTAACGAGGTTCTTGCGGTAGCCATAGTGTCTAAATACAACATGAGGTCCTTGTATTGCTATCGCAGCTACGGAGCCTAACCACAATGCGAGGTCCGTGCACTGCTATTATAGTTGTGGAGCTTAATCACCAAACAAGAGGTTCTTGCACTGCCTGCAACAGCCATAGAGCCTAATCACAACACGAGGTTCTTGCATTGCTATCGCATCCATGGAGCCTAATCACAACGTGAGATCCTTGCACTGCTATCGTAGTTACGAAGCTTAATTGCCAAACAAGAGGTTCTTGCACTGCATGCGACAGCCATAGAACCTAATCACATGAGGTCCGTGTATTGCTATTGCATCCACGGAGCCTAATCACAATGTGAGATCCTTGTATTGCTATTGCATCCATGGAGCCTAATCACAATGTGAGATCCTTGCACTGCTATCGTAGTTACAGTGCTTAATTATCAAACATGAGGTTCTTGCATTGCTTGCGGCAGTTATAGAGCCTAATCACAACGTAAAGTCCTTGCATTGCTATCGCAGCCATGGAGCCTAATCACGACATAAAGTCCATGTATTGCTATTGTAGTTGCGGAGCTTAATCACCAAACATGAGGTTTTTCACTGCTCATGGCAGCCATGTAGTCTAATAACGCCATGGGGTCCTTGCATTGCTATCGCAGCCACGATGTGAGGTCCTTGCATTGCTATTGTAGTTATGGTGCTTAATCACCAAACATAATGTTCTTGCACTGCCTGTGGCAGCCATAGAGCCTAATCCCAACGTAAGGTTCTTGCATTGCTATTGCAGCCACAGAGCCTAATCACAACATGAGATCCTTGCTTAATCACTAAACATGAGATCCTTGCACAGCCTGCAGCAGCTATAGAGCCTAATCACAACACGGGTCTTTGCATTGCTATAGCAGCCACGGAGCTTGTACTGCTATTGTAGTTGCGGTGCTTAATCACCAAATATGAGGTTCTTCACTACCAGGTGCAGGCATTAGGGTTGGGTTCGGTTACGGATGGCTACGATTATTCATAGTCGATTTCTAAATACTGAGATGATTTTTTCTTTTTGAGCTTTTAATTAAAATTGTTAAGAATTAAATTCTGTTCATCTCATCTTATAAGTGAAAAGAACGATACTTTCTTTGGAACTCAGAATTTCAAAATTTGTTACATTATAACCGGTTATTAATCGGCTATAACGTTAACAAGTTTTAAAATTCTTAGTTCCAGAGAAAGTTTCGTTCTTTCCTCTTATAAGATGGTATGAACAGAATTTAATTCCGAATAACTTTTAGAAAATTGACTTTGAATAATTGTAGCCGTTCGCAACCAAACCAATCCCTAGCAGCCATAGAGCCTAATTACAATACGAGGTTCTTGTATTGATACCGCAGCCACAGAGCCTAATTGCAATGCGAGATCCTTGTACTGCTATCCTAGTTGTGGATCCTATAAAAAAAGTCAGCATTTTCCGTAATAAAAATTTGATCGAAATCTGAATAGAACTTCGACTTTTTTTTTTATAGGGGAGCGCATGATGTTCCTGCATTGCCTGTGGTAGCCATAGAGCCTAATCACAATATGAGTTCCTTGCAACCATGGAGCCTAATCACACAATATGAAGTCCTTGCACTGTATAATGCAATATCAGATATAGTACACTCATATCTAACTCCCTTTAAGCAACTCAAGCACCTAGTTGTATTAAAAATAACATAAGGTATTTTCAATCAGTATAAATTCCAAAATGACTTAGAACTCAAATTTTGAGAATTGTAATATTATGTATTTTGTCCTGTCAGAAAGCATTAAATTTTGTAAAACCTTCATTTCTATCTTAAGTTATATTATTCTGTCTTTAAATCAGCATATCATACATTAGTATACAGTGTTGTGAAATTTTGATGTCCAATTGGTTTGGAAATATGCCAAATTTAGTTCGGACATATGTCAAATTGACTTTGAAAGTATTTGGACACAGTAGCCTTTTCAACACTTGTCGGTTTATGTTAATACAGTAACCAAATATTTACGCTTATGAGAATTATCAAATTCACGTTTCACTGTAACTATTAGACTTTCTCGACTGTTTTTCTTACCTGAGTTAAGTGAAGTGCATAGCAAATGAAGAAATCAAGGGTAAGCATCCAAAATATTATGCCAGAGAAGTAGATTGCTCAGTTTTTTAACAAAATATTGTATCGATAATTGTACAGAGTACAAAAAGAAATTATTTAAAAGAATTTGTCTCACAATCTATTGATCACGACAAATTCTAATTACTATATCTATATCAAACTCTGTATCCATTTCATTGTAGTCAAAATCTTAATTCAGGATACGAGATGAATAGAAAACAAGATATTGTATATTCTTTTTGCTATTTGGATTGGGAAAGCAGCACGATAATTAACTGGTGATAAATAAAAATGAATGAATCAGATCATCATTAATATTAATATATGTATAGTATAATTTTCTACTTACATTCTCTCATCAAATGTCTCTTATTCTTTAAATACATTTAGGTATAATAATCACTATGAAGATTTAATTAATATCTCTTCATAAAGTTATTTGATGCTAACCTTATCTTTTATATCTTTATCTTATCCTTTTTGTGCAATAAAACATCTGCTAAAATTGTCTCTTATATTGATCGACTAATAAATAATATTAAGTGACAATCTGTAACGTAATGATGAGTACAGTGATTTTAGCCAAAATAAATTTCAATAAATAAAATCAGTAAAAAGGGTAAATGGAGTAATCATTTTTTAGCAAATAAATACATAAAAATTTTGGAGGGTAATTAATGAAGAATTGGTCTTCTTGTTGATGAGTAGTAATATTAGAGATAGATATAGAAATAAAATTTTCTTTAAAATATCGATATTGCAACACGAAAATTTACAACTTCTTTATTTCAAGATTATTTCAAAAATTTATCAAAGAATTCATATAATTTTATCAAAAATAAATATAAGCAAACTTAATTATTATCAATAACAGTCAAATTTTGCAAATCACTATCTAAAGTTGAACTATTGTAAGGTATAAACATGCTTCCTTCATTAAACATCTCCATATTCGATTCTTCAATTTTCTCAAGTATTGTTTTGGATTCACTCAATTCCAATAAAACATCCTTATTATTTTGCCATTCCATGAAAATTTCACAGTTTTTCTGCTAATGGTCGTTTTTATCCCAACATTTTTTCACTAAATTATCAGGAGGTCGTAAACCATCACATATTTGAAACTGAAGCTGTAATTTGTAAGTTTTGATCATATGATGCCGTTATTCCATATAAGATTTCCCAAATTATTATTCCAAATGAATAAATATCTGATGTTATAGTATATTGTTCTCTGTTCAAAGCTTCTGGTGTGGTGCAATATAAGGTAATATTCCTAAAACTACATTAATTTTTGGTCTCAAAAGTTGGATTGAAAGACCCAGATCTGCACTATATAAATTATCTAGCAAAATATTTCCATTATGTAAATCTCTATGAATAAATTCTTGTGAATGAATGGCCTTAAGATCAAAAGTAGCAAGATTGACTTATCCTTCCACTTAATTTTTGCTATAGAATCAAGGTTTTGACGTAAAGAACTCATTTTTTCATATTTCAAAACAAGAAAATAATTTCCTTTTTATTTTTTGATATACTATAGCACTTTAAAAATGAAGGATTTCATATCCAATGCTTTCAGCTTTTAATAAAATTATATTAATATAGAATATTAAATATAATAAAAATAAGCAAATAAATTACCTCATTTAAATAATTATTTTCTTGAATTTTCTTACTTTCACTTTTAATTATTCTTGTCCATATTAAGCTATATACATTTGCAAAACTACCTTTGTCAATTTCTTCACTATCTTTAAATTCACCGTATGGAATCCAAACTAATTGATATTTATCACTATTCAATAACATTTTTATACTATTATCAATATCAAGATTTTTATATTCTAATTTGATGACTATATGAAATTTGCTCCTTTCCATTAGAAACCAATAATTAGCTTTTTGTAAATCCATCTGAATTCCAATACCATTGCTATAACAGAAACCAAGTTGTTCCATTACACCAACAATATTCATATTAGCGACCTTCAAAAAATATTCAAAAGTCATGTGTTTATTCTTTTTAACTCCAATTTCTAAGTTATAATATTGGCCAACAGAATATATTCCACCAGAATTACCCATGTTGGCAGACTTTTAATAATAAATGAATGCATTAAGTTT
Source organism: Dentiscutata heterogama (assembly GCA_910591775.1). Classification (NCBI taxonomy): domain Eukaryota; kingdom Fungi; phylum Glomeromycota; class Glomeromycetes; order Diversisporales; family Gigasporaceae; genus Dentiscutata; species Dentiscutata heterogama. The sequence continues at coordinate 4,694 of CAJVPU010000374.1, read as the reverse complement.
ATCCTTTTCAACTCCAATTCTATTTTGATAACAATAACCAACATTACATGTTCTATCAGTATCACCTATCTCTGCAGATTTTTGTTAATAAATGAATGCCTTATGTTTATCCTTTTCAACTCCAATTCTATTTTGATAACATGTTCTATCAGCGTCACCTATCTGCAGATTTTTGATAATAAATGAATGCCTTATGTTTAACTCCAATTCCATAATGATAACAATATCCAACATTACATGTTCTATAAGCATCACCCATCTCTGCAAATTTTTGATAACTGAATGCCTTATGTTCATCCTTTTCAACACTAATTCCATTATTATAACAGATACCAACATTTAATACCCCATATCTGCAGATTTTTGATAATGAATAAATACATTATGTTCATCCTTTTCAACTCCAGTTCTATAATAATAGCATTCCTCAACTTCATTTATTTCTTTACCATTACCTAAATTAGCAGATTTTTGATAATAACTAAATGCTTTATGTTCATCTTTTTCAACCCCTAACTCATGTTTATAATTATATTCAAGAGTATAGAGATCTAAATTAGTTGTTTTTTATAACAGAATAATTATAGAGAACTTAAATTAGTTAATTTTTTATGACAGAATAAATTATAAATACTTTTCATTTTGTTTTTTAATGTGAAAATCAAGAACCTAAACCCATAATAATTTTGTATTAATACATCTATTCCAGACCTCAAATCTCTTTCTTAGGCCACTTCAAATTGATTTTTTATTTAATATATATATATATATGAAATAGCTCATAAGAGTGGAAAAGGGGCATAAAAAAACAATACAATAATTTCAAAAATAAGGAAATATACTGTGAAAAAAAAAATAATAATTCTGCAATTTTATTGGTTAAATTAATGTTTTTTTTTTTTGTATATAATTTTTACAAAATTGTGGGATTATGTTAAATATAAAGTTAAATTGGTTAGGCCTTATATATCTTGAAAAATTTCTTTTATATTAATGTAGCACTTCTTTAATACATTTAAATTATTTTAATAGACTACTGTTTTATAGAATTTTGTATCATTATTGAGTGTTAGAATTTATTGTAAATAAACATATAACTCTAAAATTTTAAATTTGAGTTGATTTTATGTTACTTAATTTTTTATTGTTTTATTTCCAAATTTTTTAATCAAAATTTACTGTATATAAACCATTTAGAAATGATAGTTTGTAAGCAGCTTTGCTTGCAAGGCTTTGTAATAATTTTTTTTAAACTTTTTTTAATTTTTTTAATCATTTTCAACAATACTAATACCTTTAACCTTCATCAATAAACTAATTAAATACCACTATAATGATTATATACAAACACAAATAGCAGCTAATTATATTATATATGCTACTTAAAAATATTCTTAATCTGAGAATAATGATTATATTACCAAAAACCAAAAAAAAATAATAATAATAAAAATTATGGTTGATCTTTAGTATAACCGGGCAATATAGAAATACTATAAAATTATAATATAAATAAATAACTATTTAACTTAATTTATGCAAATTTGGGACTAGTTAGGATTAGGGTAAGGGTTATAGTGTATATTAAAGTTAGATTAGGGTTAGGGTTTTTGTTTTTTTATATTATAATCTTATAATATTTTTATATTGCCCAGTTATTCTAAAGAAGATCCAAAATTATTTTTACTATTAATTTTATTAATAGTATTCAATATGATTATACTAACAATATAATTACTATATATAGTATCAAGAGGTAAATTGTGACCCAAAATAATTTTTTCAGCACAGTATATCGAGATGGTCAGAATAATGAATAAAAAATAACATATATTTTAGATATGTCAAATTTGTTAGATATGTTATATATATTATATATATTAGTTATTATAAATAAAATTAGTAAATTATATAGTAGCTAAAGAATATATATAAGAGCTAAGTATTTGCCTTGAATAAAGTCAGTTAATATTCTGTATATATAGTTTATAAAAGGTTATTATTCTAGTTTCACAATAAGTAATCTTATAATTTCACAATTTCTCATAGAGCCTTGTGATGTAATATAGAGCTTTGTTTAACCCTAATTTCTCAAACCGAGTCTTTTTACACCTTTTTTGTAGCCGGCAATTATTAGAGTTTAATAGAGTTTAATATTTTAATGTATTTGGATTAGTTTTGTACTGATTAATATTATGTAATCTATATTATGTAATTTTATATTGGTTTTCACCTTTATAATGATTAGTGTTACTATATTTTCATATATAAGATCCTAAAAAAATAAATTGGCCTTTTATATATATCAGTCACATGATTTGTCATTTAAATAGAGTAGTAAATTTTTTATTATAAAATTTGAGTAATTGACATTCATATGATCAATTACATTTTCATAATAAATTGCAATAATAAGCCTTTTTTATTCACTATTTTCAGAGGTTCTTCAAAAAGAAATCATATTTGCATAACAAGTTACAGCTATTTGGAAATACAAGAACTTGCCAATTTTCTAAGTTTAAAGTGGTAAATAGTAAAGTAAAGATTAATTACTTCTTCAAAGTTTGATTTTTTATATTGCAATTTCATAGTTTTTTCTTAGAACTTTTGAAAGATTTACAACTTCAAACTATAGTAAAACCTCTATAAGGCATGCATTTAAAACCAAGCTTTAACAATATACACTTAGAGATCAATAAGAGAAAGTGTATTTATAGAGGACATGTATATATTTGGGCCAGAACTTGAATATGCATTTAGAAAAAATATGCACATATAAAGAGTATATTTATAGAGGTTTTATTATACTAGCAAGATTTACAACTTCAAATCATTAAAAGATTTACAACCTCATTCTGTTGAAAGATTACACCTTAGGTATTACTGTTACTAAAATTTGATCATGATTTAATTAGAAAAATTATATCGAAGAGTTGTATCAAATTTAACTTTGCATTTTAGAATAGTAAATTATATTATAGAGACTATGGAATTAGAGAACATATAGTTAGAGAATGTGTAATTAGAGAATATTACTATTTTAAATATAAGTTGTAAACCAATATACATGTATATAACAAAATTTAGATTTTTTTATTTTTCTTTTTTAAAAATACAATTGATTAAATACTATTATTGTATAAAATATGTAAAATAAAAATTTTTTTTTTGAATTCAATCACAAAATACAACTAAATATAAAAGTAATATAAATAATTTTTCAAATTTATTTTTTTTTAATTCTTGTTTTACAATGATAAAATGAACCAATTTTTACAAGTTACTTATTTTTTATTTATATTAAAAAATAAAAATAATTTCAAAAAGGAAATTTTTAATAATTGTAGCTATTTTTATAAATCATATTTGGCCGATTCTTTTTAAGTATGATAATCTCTTATAGTTGATATCTGAGTCTTGTAAATCAAAAATCAGAAAATCAATCGAGTGTTAAAAGTATTTAGTTAATTTTTTCATGTGTGGCAATGTCTGATATATTGAATCTACATGTTTAATAACTTAGAAATAATTATTATTAATACCTTAATTACTATTCAAGTTTATGGGATTATTAATTAATAACACCCTGACTATATATGAATTAGTGAGACTCTAATACCCAACAGATCAGAATATTATTATTACAAATACTCTATCTTAACCAGTATGCATAATCTAAATCTTATTTGAAAAAAATATCAAAGAAATAAGTAATTTTATAAAAAGATAAATAATAAAAGAATTCTTAAATAAAGTTTTATTCAACTTCTGAGCCAGGAATCTAGCACTAATATTAGACAGACAGTGATGAATAATAGTTTCAAGTTTGATTGGTATTTATTAGAAAAATTGTAAAACATGATTGAAGAATTAGACAATAAACTCTCTGAAAGTGATGATAAATTCTTCAAGAGTAATAATAATACTAAAACACCCAAGAAAGATTTGAAAGATTCTGTTCTTTCTACATTTTTTATATCTAATATATTAGCATATTGTACTATCATCAACAATAACAATAATCAGAATATAATTTAAAGATATAATAGCCCAGGTAATTGAAGTTGGAAGTCATTAATCAGCATATAAAAAATTGATCCTCAGACTCTGTATAAAGTTGAAAACAACACTTCAAATTAAAAATTTGTATGTATCACCTAAACTATGCCCAAAATATAGTACACAAATTAGATTTAAAAAAAAATATAAAGTTAATATAGTCTACTGAAGTAAGCATAATATATAATTATTGGATGTGAAGTAGCCAATAATAAGAATTATTTGTAAAATAATTTTATTAGAAGTTATTGGCTAGCATAGTATACAATAATACTTTTATCTGGTATTCTATAACAATTGTGCTTCTAAATAACTCAAGTTTTGGTAGTAATTATATAAACTGCCAAATAACAAAGTTATTTGGCAAATAATATATTACTGCCAAATAACTCGAGTTATTTTGGCAGCACAATCATAATAGGCTACTAGATAATAACTATATATTGCTACCTATTTTGTATTGGATACAAATACTTTCTTATAAGAGGAATAACATGTATATTACATATATAGAAAGTGTATAAATATATAATTTAGATTTTTTCAGAACTCTCTCCATTTATCACTCGTACACAAACTCTCTCCAAACTAATTAATTAAAAAACAGCTTATAACTTTTCTTTTTACTAAGTTAA